>JBBPKK010000013.1:4988-130262 GCA_038089215.1 Tylopilus vinaceipallidus
AACATTGGTCCTCAACCTCTAGCGAAGATGAACGCATCCAAGAAGGTGGACGAGCGCGCATATGGTGGTGCATTGCTACGTGGCGAAGGCAGTGCTATGGCCGCCTTCTTGAAAGATGATACGCAAACACGTATTCCTCGCAGAGGTGAAATCGGCCTCACGTCAGACGAGATTGCGCAATTTGAGGCTGTTGGATATGTTATGAGCGGCAGCAGGCACAAGCGCATGAACGCTGTTCGCATAAGAAAGGAAAACCAGGTCATCAGCGCGGAAGAGAAGAGGAGTATCCTCAAGCTGCAGAAGGAGGAAAGGGAAAGGAGGGAGACCATTCTCAGGGAAGAATTTAGCGAACTCGTGCATGAGAGGCTCAAGGGGCCGGAGGCGAAGCGGACGGTCACCTAAGCCATCTTGCACTCGTATACTGTATCTATTGCGTAGCATCAAGCTTGGATGCATTGGGAATAGTGGACAAGCAACAGACCCGACGGGTCAGCGTAATTGCGTTGTCGGATCTAATGCATACGATACTATGTACGAATGACACTGCTCAGAGCTCGTCCCGCTTTCCAGGCTTTAAGCTTGTGACTTCAGTGGTGAACACTAGAACAGCACCTGGGGGGATGCGTCCACCAGCTCCACGGGCCCCTACAACCACACGTTATAAGAAACAGAGTGACAGCGAACAACAATAAACAGACCATAAGCCAAGTCGGAAGGAATAGTCAATGTGCGTTTCTCTCCGACGCACGCGCCCACGAGACCATCATCCCAGCCACGAATTACTTGGCCAGCACCGACTTGAAAAAAAACGAACGGGGTCAGAAGGTGTGCAAGGAATATCAGGGGACGAGATACGTTTGAACGAGAACGGCTGGCCGCGGTCCAGGCTACGAAACCCACGTCATTTACTGCATTCTCAAGCTCACAAAAACAATCCACCTAGAGTCAAACTTGCTTCCATCTTCAAACAAGGTGCCAGTCTGAAATGTATTCAGGTACGTTTCATGCGCCATAGACCGAATTTGATGCACTCACGTAGTGAACGTAAATGGTGTCTCCCTTGGCTGCCTTGTCAATGCACTCCTCGGGCATAAAAGTGGTCTCGATGAGGAGTTCAGTTGGCGGCTGGGCTGCAAAGACGCAGATCGCCACCGCCAACAACGAGAGCCCGGTTCTAAACAGCATATGTGATGAAGCAGAATGTACAATTCTGGATTGACCGCGTGTCTAGAACCGCTGACCAAGCCTGCCGTGGTTGCCGCTGAGTCAGCGACTGTACAGCGAGAGCCACACTGTAACCTTAATAATTGCCCGTGCGTGTCTCATCACAATCGACGCCGACCCCACAGCACAAAATGGTGAGCAAACACAATATTGTGTAGTGTAGTGTCCTGTTCTCAGTGCATTATTAGCCTTCACAAAAGACCTTCCGCACGAAACGGATTCTCGCCAAAGCTGCCCGCCAGAACCGGTGAGCACGCGCCCACCGCCGGGGTGGGTGTGTATTTAATCTTTATTCTAGGCCGATTCCTCAATGGTTCCGTCTGAAGACAGACACCAAAATCCAAGTATGCTTTCTACCGGAACGTTCTTTTCTAGCGCAATTCTGATTTTGTCCTTTACCTACAGTATAACGCCAAACGCCGCCATTGGCGACGTACCAAACTCAACATTTAGGCCTCGTTTTCGTACACCTCGTGTCCCATGGAGGCAATGGCGGAAGGGCAGGCAGATGGAGATATGTCGACACCTTCACATCATGTACCATGTGCAAATGCCATCATGACTCATCTGCACCGAGTGGATTCGGTTGATCAGTACTGGCAGGCATCAGTCTACTTCTGTTTCGATGTACTTTGTCGCTTGAGCGGGTTGTTTTCCGCGACCAATGCTCAATAATGGCCTTTGCATGGTGAAGGGAGGAATGATCGTATGTTTGCAGAAGCCACAGCTCAAGCCTATGGCCATCAGCATTCTGCCTCGTAGTCTCCTTCAAGTGTTGCACATGGCGGAAAAAACGTTGCGAGCCCCAATGGGTTCTGTGATGCCATGCTAGCGAGTTGGAAGCCCTGTCTCGCTGAAATGAGTGTGTGGCTAGTAGGCGTAGCTTTCGTAGTACTTAGTGTGACGGCAACGTGTCCGCCGCAACGGCTTCCGCCAAGTGGCACTGCGTCACTCGTTTTAAACCGAAACAATTCTTCCGGCTATAGCGCCTGCTGCACTCTGTACGAGCTAAAAGCTCTCCCTGGTTCCATCCTGGTGTATCATGTCTCTTATTGTCACCATCCTGTTGCTCGTGTTTCTGACGGAACTTGTGTCGTGGATCGGCAAGTCTGTCCTTCTCGACTTCGTATGTCGTCTTTTCGCATCTCTTCAGCCTCGCCCTCAAACTTGTTCACAGGCTTGGGGTCTCTACTGTAGAATGTTCATGAACGCCCAGTATGCAAGACAGCGTCAGCTCAAAGCCGAGCTGCTCACGACAAAAAAAGAGCTTTTGCAGACAAGTGCTCAAGATCAATTCGCCAAGTGGGCAAAGTTGAGACGAAGTGTCGACAGGGGAATCGCAGAGCTTGAGAAGCTCAGTAAGTTGCCTCCTCCCCTCCTCCGCCGTGTGGCCAACGCGCGCACACCACACACGTTTCTCGTCACTGCTTCTGATCCGCTTATTCCAGACAGCGAGCTTGCCACTACCAAGACTGCTTTCTCTGCACAGTTCAACAGCCTTATCTGGATATTGACGACCGGGTTGCAGTTTGTTATTGGGTGGTGGTACAGGAAGTCCGCCGTATTCTACTTACCACCCAATTGGTTCGGCCCTCTCACGTGGACCCTTGCGCTGCCCTTTGCGCCACAAGGTCGGTAGGTTTCCTTAGTGGGATGGATGGAGGTATGGTATAACTCTTCTTGTAGGTTCTGTGAGCGTCGGAGTGTGGCAGATGGCATGCCGTAGGGTGATCAAAGTGGGAGAATACACCGTTAAAAATATGACGGGTGAGCGCACTTTACTGATTAAGGCGTAATACTGGAAGGCTCATTACGTTTGTCAGCAACGCCATCGCAGTCGGAGGCCGTGCCAATGGAGACGCATGCCAGTCCCTCCGCCGAGAAGAAGTGACAAATATGTAGGATGCGAAGAGCACAAACATCCCGCCAGCATTGCAAGGGATGGCCATATATAGGGACAGTGCGACTGTCTGGCCGTCTCGGGCTTCGTTTTTTTGTCGCTTATCATTATCACATGTATAACTTTTGCTTCGCAGGATGGTCATGGGGTTGAAATTCGCATCAGTGTTTGGAGGCTATCAAATTGGCATGGATGAGACTGACACCGCCATTGATGCGACTCCAGTGACGGATCAACGGAGCACCCTGGGAAGGGAGAGTGCCGGAATGACCCTTCCCGTCTCTCCTCGAAAATGTAAACAGGTGAAACCTTGTCAGCAGCCGGCGTTTTCAGTGACATTGTTGCTCCTCGCAAGATGTCCTGACTGAAATTATAAAGGTGTAAGCTGAGGTGTCGTGGAGCAAAACCTCATCCTAATACCACATCCATCCGATGGAGGTAACCGACTCTTTTGAGACAGCAGCCTGGCTGACACTGTCTTGTTTTTTTTTGCACATGATTGTTTAGCTCGACCGTTTAGGGATCGGAATGACGTCGGCGCGGGAACCGGAGAGCGGACGGAGCCCCGCCAAGTGGACTTAAAGTCAACTCGGCATCTTTCTAGCACACACCAAACGTTCAGGATGCCTACAGGCGTGCAGATTCGCTCGAAAGTGGCTCCGGAGGCACAGGCTCTGATTCTTACGGACGGCGCGCTGAGCTTTCTCGCTGCTCTTCACAGAACATTCGAGTCCACCAGGCAGAGTCTCCTAGTCGCACGCGACGTCGCTCAACGCAGGTTTGACTCCGGCGTTCCCTTAGACTTCCCGCCAGAGACCGCCCATATACGTGCTGAACCCTCATGGCACTGTGCGCCTCCCGCTCCGGGACTCGAGGATAGGCGCGTCGAGATTACAGGCCCCACCGACCGCAAGATGGTCATCAATGCTTTGAACAGCGGTGCAAAGACATTCATGGCTGATTTCGAAGGTCCGTTTCATTGTTCTTACAATCCACTTTCCTGACAGTTGGTATAGATTCTAACGCGCCGACATTTGCAACCATGCTCAGTGGGCAGGTCAACCTCCGCGATGCTATCAGGCGTCAGATCGACTTTGTGTCCGGTGGAAAGCCGTACAAGCTTGTCGAGAACCCCGCCGTTCTTTTGGTTCGGTACGCAAGGTTCTTGTTCTCCCGGAAACAGTATTGATTTCCACCCTCTAAGACCTAGGGGCTGGCACCTGGACGAGACACGCGTGACGGTTGACAATGTTCCCCTGTCTGCCTCGCTGTTCGACTTTGCACTCTATTTTTACCACAATGCTCAGGAGCTCATCAAGCGCGGCTCCGGTCCCTACTTCTACCTTCCAAAGATGGAACATTACCTTGAAGCTCGTCTCTGGAACGACGTCTTCCTCTTCTCTCAGTCCTATCTTGGAATTTCCCATAACGCTATCAGAGCCACCGTCTTGATCGAAACTCTCCCGGCCGCATTCCAGATGGAAGAAATTCTCTTCGAACTCAGGAATCATTCCGCCGGTCTTAATTGCGGAAGGTGATGGTCTTCCGTTACTTCCCCACGGCTTCTGCATTCTCATGTGAACGGTTACTTGACCGTTATTTTAGATGGGATTACATCTTCAGTGCCATCAAGAAGCGCAGAGCTGACAGGGGTGCAGTTCTACCGAATAGAAAGGATGTCACTATGACTGTGCCATTCATGGATGCATATGTGGGGCTTCTTATCCAAACTTGTCACAGGTATGCCAATGACGACTATTGCACGCGAGATGCACTGACAATGGTCTCAGAAGGAAGGTGGCCGCCATGGGTGGCATGTCTGCCCAAATTCCTATCAAGAATGATCCTAGAGCAAACGAGATTGCCATGGAAAAGGTGAAGGCGGACAAACTTCGTGAGGTCACGGCCGGACATGATGGTACTTGGATCGCCCACCCCCTCATTAACAACATCGCCCGCAAGATATTTGACGAGCACATGTTGGGCCCGAACCAGGTGAGTATATTCTCCATCTTCGCATGTAGTGTTGACGCTTCCATGTGATAGTATCATGTTCGCCGAGAGGACGTCAAAGTGGCAGCTACTGACCTTTTGAATACAAACGTTCCTGGAAAGATCACTGAGGACGGTGTTCGCGGCAACATCTCTGTTGCACTGGCATATTCTACGGCATGGATAGGTGGCAACGGATGCATTCCAGTCAACTATTTGATGGAAGATGCAGCCACCGCAGAGATCGCACGCGTCCAACTATGGCAATGGGTCAAATACGCCTCACGAATGGAGACGGGTGAACCAATCACTGTCGAGTTCGTCGACCGCATTATCGACGAGCAAGCACCGACTATCAAGTCTATCGCTCCTGGCATCCAGCAGGATCACCTCCAGATCACGACCGCCTACTTGAAGGGCCAGATCAGACAAGAGTGGCCCAGCGAATTCCTTACGAGCGATTTGATGCCGTTCTTGAGTATGGCCGATGGCGTGGAGGTGAAGTGGAGGCAGAGTTATCTGTGAAGCAACTGCACTTTTTTTTTCATTTCTACTCGGTTATGGTTGCGTCCTATCCATGTAAAAACTGATGCGGGTTACGTTACCTTTGTGTATGTTCCCTTTTGATATTCGAAGCGCGACTATAGTTATGTATCTTAGGCTTTGTCGGTAGCGGTCATTTACCTTGATTTCGTCGCCCCAACAATTACTATGTCATCTGGGCCGCATGATCAAGTTCAACGTTCAAGTTTCGTCAGTTTGGTGGGGTCCGTGGCGGCGCGGGGGTGGAATCTGTGGGAGTTGCTTGCTTTTGCTCAAGCCTCGCTCCGAGTCGCGTCACTCAACTTAGCACCTACCATCAGCGGTCAACATTCAGTGACACTTGCTAATCGTCACCTCGTGTGCAGGGACTAAGGGCTAGCCGTTGGCAGGTCCTCGCCAATCCTGTTACCTTGACGGCCGGTGGGCGAGTTCGAGCGACTCGGCATGGCATCGGAAGCCTCAATGGTCAGTTGCATGCCCCGCACGCGTTCGTTCCCGACGACTCCCGGGCCTATAACTAGAGCTGAGACCGTTTCAGATGCCATCGAGATTTCGAAGACCTGTGATACAAGCATGTCGGTTATGGGGTGCTTCTTATTCGCAGATGAAATGCTTTTATCTGTATTGCGCGCGGGACTAGGCCGTTTCATACTCAACACAGTGTGATACCCATGCCACATTGACGCCAACGTCATCTACCGTGAGACTCGGATCTAGCTTATTGCAATTGCCAGTCAGTATACCCGGTGTGATACGAGGTGCGTAAGATCTATTTTGTCCGCTCGATTATGACTAGAGTTCGGGTATAAACTACGAGAGCACACGCCTCTCAAGTATCAAGTTTTCTGCCTCCTTTCACCCTTCTTGGTAGATCGAGTGCCGCGGAACGTAATGCCTCTATCGACCCGGGCAAGTGTGGATGTGGACGGTGTCAATGATGCGAAGGGTGTCCCTGCCGTCGACGCCGAAAAGGAAGTCTTGGAACTTGCCCCCGCAGATCGTGCCAGGTTGCTAAGGAAAATTGATTTGCATCTCCTTCCCCTTGTCTCTTTGTTGTATCTTCTGTCGTTCCTGTGAGTTATGCGCCGAACTCGCCTGAGTTCTGACTGTTGCTCTGCTATCCAGAGATCGCTCCAACATCGGCAATTATTATCCTACACTTTTACACTGGACGATCGGTCTGATGTCGCCTCTCAGGTAATGCTAGAATCGCTGGTATGGCGATCGACTTGCACCTTGTTGGGCTCAGATATAACATTGCTGCCGCCGTCTTTTTCGTGCGCATATCTTTTATTATGCTTTCTTAAGAATAACCACGCTCCTTCAGGTTCTATACAGCTTCGCAGAGGTCCCGTCGTGAGTTAGTTTGGTATAGGCTCATTCTGTGAAATAATTTTCACTCGTAGAAACATCTTTCTCAAACTCTTTCGGCCGTCCAGATGGAGTATAATCATCATCCATGTAATCTATTTTACCCCATTCTAACTAGGTTTTTCATTATAGTACCTACAATCATGGTCGCATGGGGTCTGGTTATGACTTCTATGTGCCTTATAAAAACCTATCAAGGACTTGTTGCGTAAGGGTACGAAATTTTCAGGATTCGCTCCACTAACGCTGGCATCTATCCCGCACAGTGCACGGTGTTTCCTTGGTCTGACAGAAGCAGGGTTGTTTCCGGGCGTAAACTATTACATTTCATCATGGTATCCGCGTGCAGACCGTGCGAGGCGTATCGCAATATTCTTCTCTGCTGCAACCATCGCGGGCGCCTTTGGTGGCATACTAGCGTGAGCATTCTTTCTCGTCTCGTAGAACCATAACATGTCATTCACGTTATCGAAGTTACGGAATTGAAAAAATGAATGGGTATGTATGTTCCAATGTGATATCTTTTGTAACGAAACTCAGATCCCTCTGCCAGAATCGGTGGCCTCCGTGGCTGGCAGTGGATAGTAAGCAATCTCCACGAGCTATGTAGCATATATACTCATTCAAAGTAATCAGTTCTGCCTGGAAGGACTCGGTGAGTTTCAAGTGTATCGCAAGTGCAAGTAATTGAACTGAACTCCTTCAGCCACAATGATCGTAGCCTTTGTTGCATTCTTCTTGATGCATGATGTACGTTCTGAAGCCGGACAAGTCCTGATCAGATGCTAATCACTTCATGAGGTAGTTCCCGGAGACGGCATCGTTCCTGACCGAGCCGGAGAGACGCCATATTGTTAGGCTGTTGAAGAACGACTCTCAAAATCTTGCAAAACACTACCATCTTGCATTCGTGCTACAAGCCCTCTTGGACTATAAATCTTATGTTCAAATGTTTATCTTGACTGGGTATGCCAGTTAAACCGCCGTTCACCTCGTGGCAATTCTGATATTTGCTCGGGGTGCAGCTTGGCTATCCCCGTCTTCGCAATCGCTCTATTTACCCCCACAATCATTAACGAACTTGGCTTCTCTGCTGCGAATGCCCAGCTGCTTTCTGTCCCTCCCTTCGTTGCTGGTTGTATATGCACCATTCTTGTGGGCATCCGTTCTGACCTTCACAATCTCCGTGGGCCGTACGTGATTGCTGGCGCATCTGTCTCCTTGTTGGGGTATATTGTCCTATACACGCAAACCAGCCCAAGCGCTTCGTATATCGGGGCCGTCATCGCAGCGGTTGGCGTATTTCCAACCATTGCCGTTGGTATTGCATGGGCTAGCTCGAATGCCGGAGGAGATATGAAGCGTGGTGTTGTCATTGCCATGATCCTTGGATTGGCAAGTCTGGGAGGGTGAGCGCACTTTTTTTTTTCAGCCTGAACACGATCTGAGAGAGGACGAACAGGACCTGTTCATCGTTTATTTACTTCGACCCCCCGCGATTTCGCGTTGGCCACGGGATAATCATGGCATGGCTGGCTCTTGCGTGCGTATTTATCTAGATATCTCGCGATCACCTGATAATCCAGGCGATGCTAGAATAATCCTGTCTGTGTTTGCGATGTGGGATTACAACAGAATCAACAAGCGGAAGGTGAAACTGTGTCAGGAACATGGGATCGCTGAGGATCGCGAGGATGAATTCCAGGACATGGGAGATGACAGTCCTCTCTTCAGATACACTCTCTAGTTTAATGCTCAGTTGGCGTTCGAATCCACATGGCTGTTATGTACTATGTCAATCACTTTACATTCGTTTAACCTTGATCCGTGTCGGCTCTGATTCTCTCTCGATCACCAGTAGGTAGTTATGGATTGCTTTGCCACTAGTCTTTGGAAATAGTAGTGTCGCTTCATGGACCGCACGCGCAAGCAGTTCAGGTTCAAGTTGCAGTGTTTCGTACTGATCATAATGTGACTCACCCAGCATTGTCACAAGCAAGCCTGAGACAAGAAGCAAGATGGAGATCCACGGTCACATCTGGACCACTGGCACAGCGGCTTTTGCCAATCAATTACAGAGCTGAAACGAGATACGCACCATTTCAAGTTGGTCTTCGCAGATCACGGAATGCAATCTAGTGACCAGCCCGTCTACCAGGCGAACCGTCGCCGAAGCTGGTCACCAGACTATACGGACTCGGAATGGTTCTCGCAGCGGTCCGTAGAAAGGTTCCTACAACTCGAAAAGTCAATCGCGGGTTAGTAGTGTCCTGTGCCACCGTACCGAAGTACGTGGGCTGCTTGGGGAGATAATGGAAATCAAGGATAGGATATTGACAGCCCGGGGATGCGAAATTGTTGACGCGTTGACGTACGACAGACTCGGACGCGGCTGTTTACAGTAAATGTCTAAAGTTTTGCCTCTGCTTTTCTCCCGACGTCCACCCCCTCTTCTTGCTTCATCATACCCTCGAAATTTCTGTACTTGTAGTACAGCTTGAATGATTCTGGGTTCGCGACCGTTCCACTCGGGACAACGTCTACACCCGAGACAATTTGCTTTACTGCTATCTCGATCTTCTTGCCATTTACTGTATACTATCGAGAAGAATGTCAATCCACTGTGTGAATCAGAGAATATGACAACTCACGGGTATGTCTCCCACTTCAAATATCCCTGCAGGTTCATGCCTCCGGCTCAAGCCTTCCCGGATCACGCGTCTGATCGTCCCTCTCAACTCCTTTCCCAACTTCCCCTTGCACCCCTCCTTCATTTTCAAGAACAGGAGTACTCTTTCGTCTTCTTCACCTTCTCTCCGCTGGCCCACGCACAGAGCGTCTCCCACCGCTTCCAGCCCTGCGGTCTCCCCATTGATAAGCTTGTAAATTTCTGCGCTTCCAAACCGTACACCACTGGGATTCAAAACCCCATCGCTTCGTCCTAAAAAGACAAAGCCGCCAGTAGCCGGGTTACGAATGACAAAATCACCGTGCCGCCATACTGGAGTACCATCAAGGCTCGGAGGGAAAAAGCGGAAGTAAGCCGAGAGGAATTTGTCGTGTGTAGGAGTATCGTTCAGGAAATACAGCGGCATCGATGGGTGTGGTCGAGTAATCACAAGTTCTCCGGCCGTGCAAGAATTGGCGGGGATGGCCTGACCGGATGGAGAGAAGACAGATACCGCCATGCCGAGACAGGGGCCTTGCAGCTCTGTTCCCGGGAATTATCATCATGGGCGGATCCAGTACTAGAAGGGGCTTACCGCCGGCATATAGAGGGAATGATAACACAGTTGTCACGACTATACATTGGTCGGGATCAGTGTCCATCATCAAAAGGGCGAATATAACTAACAAGCACAAAACACGTCTGTACCTCCACTGGAGCTGCCGATATGTAAATTCCCGCCAAACGCCTTGTGGGTCCAGGCCATGAGTTGAGGGGTTAAGACTGAGCCTGTCACTGTTATTTCGCGGAGGGCAGCAAAGGGTGTAGATGCCGAAGGAATAGACAGTGGATTAACATTGCGTGCTTGCAGCTCAGAGAGGAATCGTGGTGAGGTACCGAGGACTGTCACACTGCATCATCAAAGTGAGACATTATATTCAAACGAGGTCGGTCAGAGATGTGTAACATACCCTGTCCACTCGATGAACTTCAAATATTCTCTCACATCAGGGTAAAACGGAGAGCCTTCATACAACACGATATGCGCTCCACACGCGAGGCCCGAGAGCATGAACGGCCACATCATCCATGCAGTCTATAATTTGTATATTTAGATGAGATCAGAGGCGTCGATAGAAGCAATCACAAACAGTGGTATATTGAAAGTAAACATCAGTCGGCAGTATCCCAAAACCAATTTGACAGTCCTTTTTGCTATTCATGAGCGCACCCTACAAAACGCTAGTGAAACAGAGTTGATGCCGGTGAAGCTCGGACTCACCCCGGCAGCGTGCACGATGCATTTCGGAGGGCCACTAGTACCCGAAGAATATAGTATGTACAAAGGATGATCGAAGGGTAACTGTTCAAACGTCAATGGGTAGTCTTCATCCGAAGACGATGGAGTCAAGAATGCATCAATAGTGAGACTGTTTGTACAATGAAATGATCAGGAGAACAATAAAATCACAACATGAAGCTCACCAGCTAGAGGCATGCACCGGGTTTCCTGTCTTTTCACTTCTCAAGACGACGGCAATCTCTAGACCATATCCACCTGTTCTCAGGTCGTTCACGACGTCCGCAATCTTTTGCGTGATGTTGATCGTTTTCCCAGCATAAACTGTTTCAGAGGAAGCGAAAAGGATCTTTGGACGAATTTGGCGGTATCTATCAAGGATTCCAGAGGTGCCCATATCCGTTGCCGTACTGGTAAAGATAGCGCCAATGGAAGCAGCAGCCAAAGCGATCACGACGCCCGAAACGGAATTCGTGATGATGGCTGATCGCGAAAATTTACGCATGGTAAAGTAGACCGTTATAATTCGACACGGAGCAGCAGCGATCGAACGCACCGGCAACTCTATCGCCAACGCGTATCCCGGCCCTCCTCATGCCAGCAGCCATAATACGCACCAATTCCCTCAATTCGTGGAACGTGTATCGCTTAACCCCACCAAACTGGGTCTCAGCGGGACCAGCTCTGGCAGGTACAAGGTCGCCCTCATAGGCCGCGGTAATGGCGACGGCAGAATCATCCTTCCAGAGTAGGTTCTCTGCATAGTTGAGACGCGTGCCGGGAAACCATGATGGACGTTCGGGGATGGCCCCCGGTGCGATTATCTTGGTGAGGAGAGTCAAAATATTGCCCCTCGTGCCTGGGTCTGAGATTGAGCGGAGGACCATACCTGGTCCGATTGAGGTGGAACAGAAGCTATGATGCCCATAAAATCCCATAGATCAAGCCAAAAGGAATAATCGGACACCGAGTACGCATGGAGGTCATTGTAGTCCTCTACAGCACGGGTTCAGCTATGGCCTGACCGCGGTTCCTTTGGGACGGAGACGTACTGAGCTGCAATCCACGCTTCATGTTAATTTCCCTCCTCAACCTTTCACAGACTGCATGGCCTGGCTGCACGGGGGTCCAGAGCAGTTTGGATTCATCGAATTTATGTCCTGCATGAGATGCCATTGAAAGGTTCGGGTGCAACACAGAGGTATGTCGAGTGCAATTCTCGGCTCGAACAGGCCCGCTTGCGATTAAAGCCGTCTACGTGGAACTCTGCAGTCCCTTTGCGTGACACCGAAGGCTAAGTATAACCGCGGGAATGAATATGGCGCTCATCATCCGTGTACAGACATCTAGCCCAACTTGAAGTAGTATAGACAAATCAAGCAAACAGGCGTTCCTTGGCTATTCACCATCAGAGCTGGCGACGTCACTACCCTCGTTATCCTCCTCACGCTCACCCATAGCCACATCCCCGGTTCGTGATGGGCTTGGAGCATGATCAGTTCTGACATCCGATCGCGTGGCAGCGACAAAGCCAGACATTGCGGTGGGCCCTCCACCCTTCTTCGCCTGAGCATTCTTCCACGCATGGGCCATTTTCAAGATGTTGAAAGATGCTGGATTGACTTCCCGTTCGTCGTCGGCAAATACAAGCTCCCAGTCTAACACACATTTTGATCACACGTTCAAGTGGAAACAAGCAAGGAATCATACCTTCTACAACTTGTCCTGTCTCCTTGTCGACGTGTTGTTTCCTGCCAACTATTGGCATCATGCCCTGTACCTTGGCAACATCGGCCTCGGTGCCGTTTGCTTCCTCAAACGCCTTCCATGCCTCGAGCATGGCAACCCTCTACAAATGCTAGTTAAACATTTGACTCAGGAAACTTGTCAGCACAAGCCTACCTCGGCCTTGAGCTCTTTACTCCTAAGGTCTTTGTAGCCACGTTCGAATACCTGACGAGCGAGAGTGGGGTCTCCCGCAACCATACGCGGCTCTGCGTCTTCATGTTCCTCTTCTTCCTCTCTCATCGCCCTGGGTAGTGGTATGCCGGCACCCTCAAATTCCGCGTACGAAATCCACACTTTGTGATGGCCACTCAGTGAAATAAGGCGTTCATATAATGAACGCGCTTTCTCTCGATCACCTTGTTCATCAACCTCGAAATCGATGTATGCTTTCCAGAGGATTTCTGGCATCGAGAGTGAAGACTGGGAAACACCAAGTTCGAAGATAGCTTCGGCACGTGCAAAGTCTTCCAACGCCGTTTCCAGCTCTGCGTATTTGATCCATGAAGCAGAGTTCGTCGAATCATACTATTCGAGAATTGTGAGCCACGGTACGTCGTCGTAGTGCCGAAGCATACCTCCAAGTATTTCTCGTAGAGTGTACGAACTCGATCGAACTCCCGCAACTAGCCGTCGATTAGCACATGTAGACGCAAATACAAAATGACATACGTCCATCTCAAGCTGAATGTAACCCTTAAAGAGCGCTTCCTTGGGGCACATCCCAATCCCGCTACCCAGTATCCTACGTGCCGCGGGAAGGTCAAGCTGTCGCACCTCAAAGCGCCCGGCCATAATCCACAACTTGGCAAATGTAAATTGCTTGTGCGGGACAAGATTGAGTGCGGTTCGATAGACTTGTCGAGCACGTTCATAGTCCTGGAAGCGAGCGTTCAGAAGTGAGACGCATGAGTTTAGAAGACTGTACCTTGGTATCTATCTCTTCAAACAACGCATAGTCGAGCCATAGGAATATATACCGTCTCCAATGTCGTTTTTCCTGTCCAGGTGGCACATGCGACACAGCACGCTCGTATACCTCCCGAACCCGCTCTACCGCAGCGTCGACTTCCTCTGTTGACCCGCCCTCGTCCCTAAGGGCCCGCAAGGCTCCCTCTTCGAGCCGTACATAGTCAAACCACACATCATAATTGCGGCCATCGTGGGCAACCTCTTCTTCGTACTGGATCCGCCGCTTTCCAAGTACAGTCGACTCTAGAACGTGTCGACTTCCATGCTGTTTTTCAAATTTGGTATAAGCGGTGTACAGTGTCGCCGACTTGGAGCGGGGTAGGCGTTCGAGAGCAAACTGAGGCTGCACATGAGCAGCGAGAAGAAATATCATTTGGTAAAACCTGCCTTGTAGATAACACGGGCACGTTCGTATTCCTTCAAACGTGTCTCCATCTTGGCAAATGCATTGAATACAGCTTGGGCCTTTTCAATTTGTTCTTCTTCGTCGCCAAAGAATTGCAGCGCAGTCTGGAAGACCTCCCGTGCCTTATCTAGCTTCCCTCTCTCCTCCTCAAATTTTGCCCACTTCACCCAGACTCGTGGTTCCGGTCGAACGGCTACCCAACGTTCGTAGATGACGCTAGCCCTGTCTAGCTCGTCGTACCTTCCCTCCATCTTGATGTACGCCTGCCATGCTTTGTCGTCTGGCTCCCATTGCATCCACCGCTCAAAAACTTGACGAGCTCCGGGAACGTTTTGGAGGAGTTCTTCCAAATAGACGTACTTGTACCATAACTGATCCACCCGCGGGAGCAAGGTCACGGCTCGATCAAAAAGGTTGCGCGCATGTTGTACGTTGCGCGACTTCAGCTCCATTTCGGTGTAGCTTAGCCATAACTGTATGCTCCGAGAATCCACGTCCAACGCGCGCTCGAAAACAGATCGCGAACGGTCGAACTCATTTTGGCTGGCCTAATTTCGGCGTCAACAGTGACGTCGGATCACATCAAACAAGCGCCACGCACCTCCCAGTTGGCATATTGAGTCCACTCTTTTCTGTGTGGTGATTTGTCAAGGCCTGGTCAGACATGAGGTAAAAAAAACTCACATGCTGCCCCTTGTGCGCCGAATTCGTTCCTCGAACTCTCTGCGTTTCCTTCCCCTGTATTCGTGAAGCTCTTCGAAGTCCTCGACGCGCTGTTTTGGTGCACGGAACGTCGATTCTTGGCGCTCTTGAGCCTGAAGAGCACAAATCAGAATACAACCTCCATTTCGTCCTGACAGTCCACATACTTCTCGTAGGAGTTGTTCCGCGGTAATCTAGGAAATATAAGTATGACATTGCTCGTAGTGAATAACTTCGCCGCTGACCTGGACCGCCGCTGGGGCTCGATTTCGTATCCTGTGCAAAATATCCAGTGGGTCTACTGATCAGGATAGCGAACGAGCGAACCTTGGTGCCCTGCCGTCCTGCATGATGCCCTACGGCGTCGTATGAGGGGAGCCCACAACATTTACCGGCCCCAGTTTATCCGCGAGTAAATACAGACAAACACAAGTCCAGGCGGGGGCTGGTTACATCATCTCACCCACTTAACACTTCCCTTGCTCCTCTACTACCTAGTATCCTCTCCAACTTAAACCAGTCGTACTGACAGCAGGCAATGCGGCACGTCACATCACTCGGCTCCACCCCATCATCAAGGAATGGATAAGCTAGAAACTCGGAGAAAAACTGGGGGTGAGTAGGTGGCCCATAGAATAAAATGTTGCGGATGCCTCTGATTTTATACCTGGGACACATTCGAGTAAGTCGCAGGATGAAGAATGGAAAAGGACCCCACCGGCGATAAAAATGGAATCGCTCACTAATAAGCAAGAACGCCTTTCTTCCAGAGAAAAAAGCCTGGCGAGCACGGGAGATATCTTGGTTCGAGGAATACCTGCTCGAGAAGAGGTCAACTGGGTTACCACCCACCATACAGAGTTTTTTTACTCGGAAAGTACAGCAAAACTTATGCTGCTCATCTTTCTAAAGTAATTGTGCACGCGGATGAAGTCAAAGGAAGAAGGGATGAAGACCACAGTGTTTGCGCTCTGCACTGCTGATTTTAATATCTTAGGTAGAAGCTTTGTATGACAATATGTGAAAAGATTCAAGGATATCGAGCAGGAATGAGACATACCTGAATGGTGAAGTAACTAAACCTCTTTTCCGCTTCCTCCCTCGGATTCACGCAGCTAAACGTATGAAATGTCTGATCAAGTATGAGTGTTCTATCCGTAAGTGTGTGGTACGCAAGACACGCACATGATCGACCCCTGCTGGGACCTGCAGCGCTGGCCATGACCTCTCTACCCTTACTTTTCCCTCCACGTTTCGGAGGACGGTGTTGTATAATGATCGTGTTTCGGGTGTCTCAAACGGTGTGAGAAGGATAGACTGCCTCAGGTATGCTGAACTGGGAATCAACAGTTAGCCAAGGTGGGAGATGTTCCCAACGCATGGCGCGGTTGGTTAGAACTAGGCTTACAATCCGTCAAGGTACCATGGCTTAATGCGCGAAAAGTCGGTATCGCGTGACTCTTTGGGCAGCCCATTCAAGCGAGAAACAACAAACTCGATAGAAAAGGTGTCAGCTGTACGGGGGAAAAAAAAAAGCAGAAGCGCTCACTCACCTGTACATGGTCCCAATTTTGCATCGTGAGCGCATTCATTTGGTCAATGACTAGAATCTCAATCGACGACAAAAAATCCCAGTTCCTGAAATCAGGTAAGCACTATGCCCCACACCAACGCGTAAGAGGCAGCCGACTTTTGCTTTTCAATCGACATCCTTAATCCCAAGGGGCTTGCAAAGATTATGTCGCAATTATAAAAGTCAGCAAAAAGTTTCACGCTCTTCCTGGTCACCTTGATTCCAAGTCTAAAGTTGTCATCCACATTTCCTTTGAACATTTCCACATGATCTGGAGGGTGTATACCAGGCGGTGTGGTAGCGAGTTTATCCACTGCATCTGGCGGCAGACTGTATTCGCCCAAAAAACGGGAATGGTTTTCAATCTGAAAAGATGGAGATGGAGTATGTGCAATCAAAGCGTTCAGCCAAGCAAGTGCAAAGGAACGGAAGGGGAGGAGGAAGAGAACAGATGGACGAGTGAAACCTTGGTCTTGAGCATCTTCCGGAGGGTCAGAGGAAGTTGACTTGGCATGCGAGATACGGTCATTGTTTTTCAGTATGCGACGGCGTTTTCTAAACGGACTCCAGGACAGTGTATCAAGCGGGTTTGCAGACTTACTTGGTCACATGGTCAAGGGCATGTAATGTAATTATGTCGCGAATGCATTGGTGATGTTCAAGGGTAACGGACGTATGGCAGATATCGATGTAGGCAGAAAGGACGGAAAGCAGGTCGTCCTGAATCCGCGTATATTCTGACTCAAGGTGAGAAAGAAAGATAGCAAAAAGGACCAAAATTATTACCTGCCGGTTGTTTGGCTCGTCGAGCCTCGAAAGGCCCGAGTAGACGCTCCAAGACCTGCTCTTATGAATATTGGATAGTCCATCTGAATGAGAAACGCACTGGTGATTTTTTGGAGTGGGTCCTTTGGGGAAGGGACACGTCGGGGAGTAGGCTCGCAACAACGTTGAGATTGCCTATTTTTTCTCGTCTAGATGTCCAATGCTGTTGATCTACCACTTTCCTGCTGCGTTCTGTCAAGACTTCAGGGTTCGGTCCGAAGTGTCGGTCATAGTTTGCTTATAAGGACAAGCCATGACTTAGCTGTTTGAAGCAGCATAGTGGCACAGGGACTCACAGGCTGGGTCGTTCTGATCGATTGAACTTTCATCCATTTCCTGCTCAGCGGCATCCGGATTGCCTTGTAAATTGGAGGGGTCTAGTGGGGGCTGTGGAACGGCAGCATCGGCACTGGGGCCTCTGCGCTTGTTGAGCTTTTCTCGCGGGAAGAGATCCTCGGTCGGACGTTTTGTGCTCTTGAGTGCCGAGACGTTCAAGAGTGTGAGCAGACGCGTCGTCGGGGCATTTGCATCCTCCATGTCCCCAAGGCGGCCAAGACACGCGCGGTGCGTAGGAGACAGTGGCACGTGACCTGACACACCGTCGCCGCAGATCCCCTCGCCGTGGCACTCTCCATGCGCGTTCTTTGTGTCGCAGAGAAACCGTCCATTGCAAGATCCATCAGCCAGATCCTGTCCGGGGGTCGCGTGGAATCTGTAAGTAGAAAGTGACCGTCTGCCTGCTCGCCCTCAATCGTCGCCTTTGAAATAGCGTGCAACACAAAACCGCTTCATCAAGAATTTCGACTTCGATTATCCTCAAACGAACTCCCATTTCACAGTTACTTCTGTGTCGGGTCATCTCCTCGCTCATGACTTCCCCGATACCTGCCGCCACTGGCACTCCTGTGATCCTTTCTCTCTCTTCGACGCCCCCATACACGCCCTCGTG
Organism: Tylopilus vinaceipallidus; assembly: GCA_038089215.1. Taxonomy (NCBI): domain Eukaryota; kingdom Fungi; phylum Basidiomycota; class Agaricomycetes; order Boletales; family Boletaceae; genus Tylopilus; species Tylopilus vinaceipallidus. The sequence continues at coordinate 23,199 of JBBPKK010000013.1, forward strand.
CCCACCGACAACAAGACCATAGAACGCAACTTGATGACCGAAGCACGCAGAGCGGACACCCTCATGATTTGGACGGATTGTGATAGAGAAGGCGAAAACATCGGATGGGAAATTGTATCTGTGTGCTGCAAGGCCAAACCTACCATTCGCGTCAGGCGAGCCAGGTTCAGTGCCATCATACCCCAGTTCGTTCCCGCTCCCCCATGTCGTGTCGGGAAATGTTGTCGAACCTTGCGCAGGCAGATTCATCGTGCTGCCCAACAGCCTGTAGACCTTGATGTTCGCCAAGCTGATGCCGTCGAAGCTCGTATCCTCCTCGATCTGCGCATCGGTGCAGCATTTACCCGTATGCAAACTTTGGCTCTTCAGAATCGTCTTCCCCAGTTTCGCGACAAGCGCGAAGTTGTTTCCTACGGTATCACACTGTTCATAGTGTGCCCAGCGACAATCTTATATACAGATGATATTCAGGCCCCTGCCAGTTCCCAACGCTAGGATTCGTGGTGCAGAGATACAACCAAGTAAAGGCGTTTACTCCAGAAGATTTCTGGTACATTCTTCTTTCATTAAACCGTCCGATCGACGGGGAAGACAGGAAAATCGACTTCACTTGGAGGCGTGGGCACCTTTTTGAAGTAGACATTGTAAACGAAATCTACGAAGATATCATGCAACATCCACGTGCCCGAGTAACGAAAGTCACTCAGAAGAATACAAAAAAATGGTGTGTCTCGGTCTTGCCCTCCCTCACACTCGCTCAATTTACAGGAAACCGTTGCCATTGACAACTGTCGAGCTTCAAAAGGCAGGGTCACGCCTTCTCAAGCTGGCTCCAAAGAAAATTCTTGATGTATATTCAGCATCAAGTTATGTATACGTGCTAACAGTAGTGCTAGATCGCCGAAAAACTCTATCAACAGGGTTTTCTTTCATACCCTCGCACAGAAACGGACCAATATGATCCTCAATTCGACTTTATGACCCTCATAGGAAAACAGACTGTGGATTCTGCCTGGGGAGTATTTGCGACAGGGTGCGTTCTGCAAGGTTGCGCTATATTTGCTGGGTTCAGCGCTCAATCCACCGTCACGGTAATATAGCCTTCAACAAGGCGGCTTTACTCCCCCTCGCCGAGGCAAAAACAATGACAAAGCTCATCCTCCTATCCATCCTACAGCTCATAATGCGAATCTCGCCGGGGATGAAAAAAAAGTATATGATTTCATTACGCGGAGATTCCTTGCCAGCTGCTCCAAGGATGCGGAAGGATCAGAGACAACAGTCGAAGTGGTATACGGCGGGGAAGAGTTTTACGCGACAGGTTCGTGCTCTGTTATTTCTCGAGCGGACAAGAGACTTACCACCGTTGACATTGCAGGTTTAATAATCTTAGCTAGGAACTATCTGGAGGTATACCCCTATGATAAATGGACAAGCAAAGAAATCCCGGATTTTCGGGAGGGTGAGGAATTCGAGCCCACATCTTGCGAAACCAAGGAAGGGCAAACGACTTCACCCACCCTACTAACCGAAGCTGATCTTGTTACACTTATGGATAAGAATGGGATCGGTAGGTCTCCTGGGTGCGACTTAGTAGTATTTCTGAACAACCCCTTCGAGAATATAGGGACAGATGCGACGATTGCACAACACATTCAAACCATCATTGACCGAGAATACGTGATTGAGCGAATGGACGGTGCAACCAAACATCTACTTCCTTCAACGCTTGGTATCGGTCTGGTCGAAGGATACAACCAAATCGGATTTGACAGAAGCTTATCAAAACCGCAACTGAGGCGTGAGGTATGCGTGCCGATAACATTTGCCCTACAATGGCATCTACGTGATGACCATACCAATTGCTTCCATCTCTGACAATATCTTTGACAGACGGAACGAAGTATGGTTCAGGTATGCGAAGGCGCCAAGACGAAGGATGAGATGCTCGGGGAGAGCATCGAGCAGTATAAAGACATGTATATCATGGCCAGAAGAGAGTTTGGTAAAGTCATTGAGGTGAGTCTGCTCACCTTGTCGTACTCCTTCCGAGTGATGTGACACTACTCCAGAGCGTGCGACGATACATTGAGGGGGCTGGGGCACGCAACGCAAGCAACAATGAAGGTCGAGGTCGAGGTGGCGGTGGCGTTCCAAGAGGTGGAGGGCGAGGAAGAGGACGAAGAAATAACGGAGATAGTGATGATGAAAACGGTGCACCTCCGGCGACTGGCAGTGGCCGCGGTCGTGGGGTTACTCGTGCACCACGGCGGCGACCCCCTCCGCCGAACAATGTTGTTGGTAAGCCGTGGCAGCTGTCGCCGCCGAAGTCACTAATCCCAGTCTCCCAGACACCAACCAGCAATCTAGGCCTCAGAGTTCTTTACAGGAAACAGTGCCTCGGACCATTCTCTTATATCCTACTTCGTCGGGCCGACTGCCTAAATGTGATTGTGGAGATCCCGCGAGTAAGAAACAAGTGACACAGAAGTCAGCTCGCGAAGGAAAGCAGTTCTATGCGTGTGCTCAAGATACTTGTGGGTTCTTCAAGTGGATCGAAGATGAGCCTGACGAAGGGGGCCAAGATGGCGCAGGACCATCCCTCATACCCGCAAAGCGCTCCATCGGTGCCAGCCATTCAGTAAGTCTTTCATCTCTTGCTATCGAAACCCCATGAGTAAATTTGGATACAACCAGGATCGAGCTCCTGCTCTGGTGCCTCGTTGCAATTGTGGCGAGAACGCCGTTCGACGTACGGTTACGAAGGAGGGGACCAATAAAGGGCGGGCTTTTTGGGGATGCGCAAAAGGAAAGGATGAAGGATGTAACTTTTTTGAATGGGATGAGCCCATCAGGACTGTGCTAGCTCCTCCGGCATCCATGTCGACGCGATCAGTTAGCAACAACGATACCTTTTCTAATGGGAAGTGCTTCAAGGTAAGTGATAATCAGAACTGAATTCCATTGTCTGACTAGTCACCATGTGGCAGTGCGACCAAGAAGGACATTGGGCTGCTGGTAAGCTTCAAAGTTCATAAAGTGCTACTTATTATCTACATTGCCACACGAACCTCAGCATGCCCAAATGGTGGACTGCCAAACCGGTCAAAAAGCAATGTAATGTCTGTATCAAGGCAAGATGATACATCGACGGCGTGCTTCAAATGCGGTGAGGGTGGTCACTTTAGCAACGGTAATGAGACTTGTCATCGTCAAACGAGCCACCATCAAATTCTATTTGCAGCTTGCCCTAAGGCAATACTTCCATCTTCTAGAACCACAGGAAACAAAACGCGGGGTGGTCCGTCCGCAGGCAACGAATGTTTCAAATGCGGTCGTACGGGGCACTGGACGACAGGTATCTGATCCCCCTATCCCATTCGGACGTACGAATTGACTGCAGGATGAAGAGTGTCCGGAGGACGGCGCACCCTCTAAACGCCCTAAATCGTCATCCACGAGGGGAGGTAAAGCCCCTCGCGCCCGAGGAGGAAGCAACCGTAGCACGGGAACGAAGCGAGGGGGCAAGAAGAACGCGAAGACCAAAGGGGGGACATTTGGTGCTCCAGACGATTTTTGACTTTTGTTTAGTCCGCGTTTGGTAAATCACATTTACGCAGCTAATAATCGACCTTCCTCCCCGTTTCGTGTTAGTACTTGAGAAAACAAACCATCTGATCGAGCTCCAGTCTGGGAATAATTCTGATTTCATTGTCATTCGAAAATGCTGAGTGAAACCGGAAATGAACTGCCAAGACCCATCATGTGCGGTGGCCAAGTTCATGCAAGATGTTGAACAATGAGGCCTGCTGTCACCCAACTCACACTCCTCGATATGACTCTTGGCAGCACCTGTCAAAGTTGTTCGCACCCAACTATTCCGGTTCTCTGAACCTCGGTATAAATACAGCCTTGGATTGCCTTATCATACGTATTACATCGATCCATCAGTTCATGACTTTGTGCACGATTTAAGCCCACAACAATTGTTCGAAAGTCCATAATTTTCTCAATCATTAAATTAACAGTATCTCCTTGGGTATGGCCCATAAAGAGCTGACACCAACGCATCACACACTTAGACATAATTGATGGTCACGGTATCCCCGCTAGTGGAGACGGATGTGAGAACCTTGCCGTTCTGCTTGATGTCGACGACGGTGGCACCAGAAGGTGTGTAGGTGGTGCCACTAGGACCAGAGGCACTCGCGCTGGTGAAGGTCACCAGGCTAAAGTCCGCAAAGGGGATAAGGTCGCCGTTCTGCTCAAAGTCCTCAACAATCCACTCGGCATTCTGTCCACAAAGTGCATAAGTTGAGGAAACACTCTGCGTGATGCTCTGGCCGTTGGTCAAGTTCTCAAGAACAACCGTGCCAGAAGTTGTTGAGGAAGCGGTGACGTTGACTGTGATTTGGTCGCCGGCGCTGATGGTGATACCAGAGAAATAATTGGGTGGGTCAGGGTACCACTCGTACCAAGCTATTCAACAAACAAACGATGAAAATCACTCCAGACTGAAAGCTCGTTGTCTCTCACCTTCATAGGAGGCTTCACCATTGGTAATCGTGAATTCCATACCACTCTGAAAAAGGCCGTTTTGGCAGGAGAAGCCGTCAATGCCAACCCAAGCTGCGGCTCCAGAACCGCTAGCGCCAGACAGGGTGGGTGCGTTGAAAGTACCAGTGACAGTGGTGAATGTCCCCTGTTAGCAAACAGCATGAGGCTGGGAATGATCATAGAGCATGGCAATGATACAGACATCGTTCTCTTTCCAGACGGCACCTGCCCAGTTGGTGCCATACTCTACGTAGCTAGAGTCAGAGCTAGTAGCAGCCCCAAGCCGGGTCATGGGTCTTGACTGGCGGTTGGCGCGACGCGCAAGGCGAGCCTCCGACCGGGAGGCTGGAATAGCCAAGGCCGTGGCGGCGAACAAGAGATTAGTGAGAAGGGCAAGCGTGAAGACCATGGTATAGACGAGGGAGGTAGGGATTACCAAGTATTCAGAAGCTTGAGGTAGGGAGAGAACATCCTGCAACCTTTATACGTATCTAATTTTCCTTGAGGGCTAAACGTTTGTACGCGGACCAGCATAAAGCGGACATAGCAGCCGCCTGGCGTTATCGCTTGATGAGTCTTCTGAAGATCCATTTTGGGACCTGATTGCTGTATACCGCCAGAGATCTGCTCGCACTGGTCAGCTTTGTGCTCAGTGCTGATATCACTCATGATGATCATGGTCCATGGTAACATACAGCATGTACCTTACCGGTGTGGGTGGTCGCAGTAAACCAAACGGGTAGGCAGGAAGACCCACATGGACGCATGAATCACAGGCGATGAGAGCAAACGATTCGAACCTAGGAGTTAATATGAAGCTTGCTATGGCTTCCCAAACCCCACTTCATTTTCCGCCACATAGAGAGGAACAGACTTCGATAGACTCGATACGAGAATGCCAAGACAACTGCAAGCGGGACGTTTGAGACCTTCAAGCAGTACTTCAAATCCAGAGTTCAGATCTCCAGTCATTTAGTGTCAGAATAACAGTTATCTGATCATACCTGAAATTTCGCATACCCATCACCCGATCCGCCGGGGAAAACAATTCAGTTGGTTCAACCTTGGGCTGTTCCGACAAATCAAGCCGAGGTCTCACGGAAGTTATGTCAGCCTGATGTCAGCTAAAGCTCGACCACCCTTCCGATGCTTTTGTTGCTTTCTAGGCGCTTCACAGGACCTAGTTGCGATAGACAGTGTCACTTTCGACATAGTAAATAACTTCATTGCACAACACCGTTGTTCGCATCCATTGGCAGTTATTCCGACTTTCCAGAACTTATGTACGTATGCGCTACATATCTTGTTTATTTCAGGAAGACCATGATAAATAAGATTAATCATTAAACAGACATGGTTTCACGGTGTATGCCCTGCATAAAGCGAACACGCGGACCCACCAGGCACTTAGACGTTCACAGGCTGGGAGGTAAACCATTCCAATCTAGAGGTCAATGTGTCGCGCCATCAGACAGCCAAACTCTACCTCTGTGATGGTAAGCCCGCCAGGTCCTTGAGTCTTTGAGATAGAGGCTGAACGTAAAAATACGTTTGATACCACATCGATGCATTAAAGTTTATTGACCGTCAGGTATACAGTGAAATACGGCCCACCAAAGGGATTCGGAAATGACGATGCATTCAAGGTTGCTAGCTGGTGGGCATTGGGTGAGTGTCAACAAACCCTGCTGCCCCTGGAAGAAGTAATCCGAGTGGCGATGCTGGGACTGAAGCTCAGGCTGCGGGACTGTCTCCAGTGATCAGGACTGTTGAATTTGATTTCCATAATATATTCTACTACGTTCAAAGTACTACATCCCAACAAAAAGATAACGCGATAGTCCAACGAACACGGTTTGGTTTGCCTTGCAAACAGCAACCAGCGACTTATCCGTTGTTCAGACGTAACTGATGATAACAGCATCTCCGCTGGCGGAGGCAGACGTAAGAACTGTGCCATTCTGTTTGATGTCGAGAATGGTGGCGCCAGACGGGGTGTAGATGGCGCCGCTAGGACCAGATGCGCTGGCGCTAGTGAAAACTACCGTGCTGAAGTTCGCAAAGGGGACAAGGCCGCTGCCACTCTCCTCAAAGTCCTCGACGATCCACTCGGCATTCTGCCCACAGAGTGAATGGGTAGAGTTGGCACTTTGTGTAACGCTCTGGCCAGTCGTCAAGTTCTCAAGAACAGCCGTACCAGAGGTGGCAGAGGAAGCAGTGATAGTGGCTTTGATTTGATCACCAGCGCTGATAGTAAGACTAGTGATATAATGAGCTGGGTCGGGATACCATTCGTACCAAGCTATTGAAAGAACGGGTGATGAAAATTAGTGCGAGCCGCGAAGTCGTTATCTCTCACCCTGGTATGTGGGCCCGCTGTCAGTGACCGTAAATTCAATACCAGTCTGGAAGAGACCGGTTTGGCAAGAGAAACCGTCAATACCAACCCAAGCTGCGGCCGCGGCACCGCTGGAGCCAGAAGGGGCAGGAGCATTGAAGGTACCAGTGACAGTGGTGAAAGTTCCCTGCGGGCAAGAACATGAGACCTGAACCGATTACAGAATATATGGATGATACAGACGCTACTCTTGTTCCAGGCAGCACCAGCCCAGTTAGCGTCATCCTGTACGTAGCTAGGGTCAGAATTAGTGGCACTGCCGGTGCGGACCATGGGTCTGGACTGGCGGCTTGCTCGACGGGCAAGGCGACCCTCCGACCGGGGGGACGGAACAACTAGAGCTGTGGCGGCGACCAGAAAGGCGGTGATGACAGCAAGTTGGGAGATCATGGTTAGGAGGAAGAGGTCGTGGATTATCGGCGTAGCAGAATTTTGAAGTGAGCTGACAGCATCCTGCGGCCTTTATACGTGCCGAACCTCGAGCATATGGGAGTGACCGTATGCGAATCAAAGTGCGCCCGTACGACATACTTAGTGACTTAATGCTATCACTTGGCGGCTCTCTGGAAGTTTTTGAGACCCCTCGGTCGGCAGATTAATGGTATAGTCAGTATGACCTCTAGAGAGCAGCTTGCACTGCGGGTGTTAAACACCCTGATACTCGGCCGTTGCATCTTGCGAGTGGGCCCCGTGCCGCGGTGATGAGTCGGCCACTCTGAACTTCGCTTCCATAATGGATCGTGTTTAAGTAACTAGTTTTGGGTCTTCATGGAAACAATAAGAAGCTCAGCGTGGGTGATCAAATACGGGACGTTCGCAGTGCCCAACATGTGCTTGAAATGAGCGACAGAAATTCAAGCTGACGGGGGAGTCCATATAAGCGCACAAAGCTCATTTTCCACTAGTTTTTCTGCTTTTTTTTGGTTGCAGCTACTTGTTATTGGGTCCCGATACGTCACAGTTTTGGGCCTGTTGTATGCGGCACTGCCTTTCGGGGTTGCTCACCAGATCAATTGATTGAACTTGAAGCATGGACTTTATGTTATAGCTGCACCACTGGCAACGATAGCGGCACTGCCCTGCGCCAAGTCGTCTCCACCTGGAATTCAGCAACTGGGCTGCGCCATGCTCGTTGGAAGGTCCTGTAGTACTACATAGTATATTTGGTAGTATCTAACTGGTCACAGTATATGTAATAATAACGTTACCGTTTTGTTAAGCCTTGACGTTCGGCCCAGGGCTGGGGCTACTTATACTAGTACCAGCAGAGTTGGACTCGGAGGTCGGGTGCGAACAGAAGAATTTCGCTGCACTCAGTATATCCCTAATGGAATATAGTAGTGGTGATGCAAACGAACGCTTGCACTGCATGACTTACGGAACATTACAGACGTCTTCAGCTTGTGCCAGATGAGCGCTGAGCCTTCTGATTGGTTATGTAATGGGCTCTAGCGCTACTGCTTTGGGAACATTTACGTGCCCATCCGAAACAGGGGGCGCCGCCTGCCACGGGACGACCGGTGGGTCTCCAATGGGGCATGTGGTGCACAGTTTTGGCGGTAGGGCTGCCCGCAAACCGAGTCTGTCATCGAATCGTTGTGCGGCAGCCTGCGACCTCCAGGCGGCTCGGGGCACCGCTCGCGTCATGTCATCCAGCACAGCAGTAAGCATATCAATTACCAAACAGCGAATTGTTGTCCGGCTTGCCATCATCCGCATGCAGTAAGTATCCCCGTCCACAACTCGACTAAGTAGCCTAATCATGTAACTAGCGTGCCGACTTGAGGTGTTCAGCAGCAAAGATTCCTAGCAGTGACAATGCATGTGCCAATGGCCAAAGCTTATTATTGGCGTTGTTGGCAGCTGGCACGATATGCGTAACGTCATAATATGGCTAACCGTGGAAGGGTGGAGGTCAGCTGGGCACAATTTGGGGAGTTAGCTCGACGGTAGGCGCTTGCCGTCGCGTGTCAAAATTTCTTCTCCCGTCGTCTCTGCCGCATTCTCAACATCGCGGGTGGATGTCTCCATCGATCAGGACAAGTGTCGATACGGACGCTGTCAACAACGAAAAAAACACAGTTCTTGTCGATGGTAATGGCGATATTGAAGAACTCAGCCCAGTCGAACGCACCAGACTGTTGCGGAAACTTGATTGGCATCTCCTTCCCCTAGTTTCGTTGCTATATCTTCTTTCGTTTTTGTGGGTTATACCGTCGAACGTCTGACCTTCACAAAAACTGACTGATGCCCTCTTTCCAGGGATCGCTCCAATGTTGGCAAGTATCCTTCACACATCAGTGTCGGGTCGCAAGTTTTAAACCATCCCTCAGGCAACGCTAAAGTTGCGGGTATGTCGACCGATTTGAAGCTCGTTGGGCTCAGGTACAACACTGCTGCTGCGGTCTTCTTTGTGAGTGTCCCTTCCAATACGCTTTTGATGCATTGCCCATGTTCCTCAGGTTTTGTACAGTCTTGCGGAAGTCCCGTCGTAAGTTGGAGTAGCATGTACTCATTCCATAAAATAATTTATGTACGCAGAAACATCATCCTCAAGCTCTTTCGGCCATCTAAATGGAGTATGTCGGTCTGCTTTTTCATAATGATTTTTCATTCTAATACGATGATTGTAGTACCTGTAATCATGGTCGCATGGGGAGTGGTCATGACTCTCATGTGCCTCGTGAATACCTACCAAGGGCTTCTTGCGTAAGGGACCAAAACATTTCCGGTCTGCCCTTAACATTAAGTATTTCCCAAACAGTGCACGGGTTATTCTGGGTCTGACAGAAGCTGGATTATTCCCTGGGGTAACTTATTACATTTCGTTGTGGTATCCACGCGCAGACAGGGCCATGCGCATTGCCATATTTTTCTCCGCTGCAACCGTAGCAGGTGCTTTTGGTGGCATACTTGCGTCAGTTCTTTCTCATTTTTGTGGTTACAACATGTTGCTCACCTTCCGAAAGTTATGCTATCGAAAAAATGGAAGGGTATGTGACGATCCCAAAAAGAAGGTCCCTGCTAAGCTCATTCCCTTTCACAGAGTTGGCGGCCTTCATGGCTGGCAATGGATTGTAAGTAATATTGGTCAATCGGGTGGCGCAATATGTTCATTTAAGGTTGTTAGTTCTGCTTGGAAGGACTTGGTGCGTCGTCAGCCTGAGTCTGCTTGGAGGCGAAAGTAATCAGAATCTATATTTCTGCAGCCACCATATTCGTAGCTTTCGCAGCATTCTTTTTCATGCATGATGTGCGTCCAAGACACTACGTGTTCCTATACAGATACTTGACGCTTCATGCCTTAGTACCCAGAGACAGCCTCGTTCTTGACTGAAAGTGAAAGACGCAATATCATTACATTGCTGAAGAATGATTCTCAAAATCTTGCGACACACTACCGCTTCACTTTCGTTACACAGGCTCTCCAGGACTACAAAACTTATGTCCAAATTGGTATATACATTGGGTAAGTAAATTGGGCTACGTTATCCCCAACCACTAACAACCAAACCGGACTGTTAGTCTACTCGTCCCCGTTTACGCGATCGCTCTTTTCACGCCTACAATCATTAATGAGCTCGGTTTTTCAGCTGCTAATGCCCAGTTACTTTCTGTCCCTCCCTTTGTAGCAGGTTGCGTATTCACTATTCTTATCGGGATCTTGTCCGATGTTTATAAATTCCGTGGACCGTTCGTGATTTTTGGAGCGTTTGTTTCCTTGGTCGGGTACATTGTCCTTTACACCCAGTCGAGCCCCAATGCTTCATACGCAGGCACGGTCCTCGCAGCAGTCGGCGTATACCCGACCATTGCTGTTGACCTAGCATGGGCTGGTTCAAATGCCGGAGGAGATGTGAAGCGTGGCGTCGTCATTGCTATGGTCATTGGAATAGGAAATCTAGGGGGGTGAGTTCGTTACATTTTCGCCCAATATCGACATATTTTGATAAATCGGGGACAGAATCTGTTCGTCGTTTATATATCTTGATCCACCACGATTCCACGTCGGCCATGGGACAATCATGGGTTTCCTCACCCTTTCGTAGGCATTTATCCATTAGCTCCTACTAACTATCTTCTGACCAAAATTATTTATTAGTATCCTCCTGTCTGCATTTGCAATGTGGGATTACAACAGAATCAACAAACAAAAGGAGGAACTCTGTCGGGAGCGTGGGATCACTGAAGATCGTAAGGATGAGTATCGAGACATGGGGGATGAGAGTCCCTTGTATAGATACACCCTTTAGTCCATCCTCTCAGCATCATCGATGCGATCTCGTTTATGTTCCGTATATCAACCCATCCATTTGAGCTTTTTCAATTGCAGTCACATTCATTACCTCGTTTTCAATCGCTGGGCACCCGCAAGTCAGGGTGTTTCATTCAGTTTTGATCAACACAACTCCAGTCAATTCAAGTCTGCATACTACGCATACAGGAGTGACTGAACGCAAACGAATAAAATAGCGATGGCTGAATTTCACACTCGCATTCTAAGCTTTGGACACATTGACCTTGACCCCATGCATCAACGCACGGCTATACGGGCAAGCCTGGACGAATCGCGAGTGAATATGGGTTCCCTCACTCTCTTGGATGCGCAACACACGCACCTCATGACCGGCTCTGATGACTTCTTCGTCCTCTACACCGTCGACTTTAATATCCACCGCAAGCCCAAACCCGCCAATCTGCTCCGCCTCTCCGAGGTGGACGCTGGTACGTATCACCGCGTCCTTGACTGCGTCGCTCTTGCCCAGGCGACCAGCCATCAGCTGGAGCGCGCCAAGGAAACACGCTGCCATCGTGTGTGTGGTATCATCCAGGTTCCGGAGTGGGTGGGTGAATTAGAAGAGGGCGGTGCGGAGCAGACGTACATGCGTAGCCCATCGCGAAGAGCTGCTCGGGGTTCGTGCCATCGCCCGGCCCACCCAACGCCTTGGGACGGGCGAGATTCAGCGTCAAGGGCGCCTCGTCGTCAGAGTGGACAGCTCCGCTGCGCCCCTGGCCGGCAGCGCGTGCGGTTGCGGTGTACTGTCGTCGGTCAAGCCTCAAGGGAAGCCCTGAAAAGCAGGAGACATGCCTTGATGTTTTTCAAAGTAACGATGGAACGTCCGGCAGCGTCCGTTGCATACAGGCGACGGGCCTGAGGTGTGGTTACACGTTGAGATACGCTGAGCAGGAAACGAGAGGTAGTGGCGAGCATTTTCAGTCTCGCCAGCAGGTAGACCGTTCACAGATGCGAAACTTGGCCCCCGCTTGCGCCCGCGTGGACCAACAGCATTGCACAAACGTAAAGTACAGTGAGTGTAGGATAGGACGACTCGACTCGCAAGAAACACATGGCCCAGATTAAAAACCACTCGCGGTGATTCTCAACTGCTCCAACTTTTTCAACACTTCCCCAACCGTCCGGTCCAGCTCACCAGCGATGGCACTCTGTTTTGACCCAGGAAGCCGGGCGTACGTCTCGCAGAGGTCCCCATCCACGACGGCTTTCACAGGAACATAGTAACCTCTCCATGCGAGGTGATCACGTCCCACGAGGCTGCCCTGCTCTGTCCTCATGTGCTGCTCCAGAGTCGAAATGAAATCCACGTCCTCCTTTGACACGAAGGGGACCAGTATTCCGATGGTGCCATGCAAGCCGGTATAGAGGAGCACCTCGCGGCCACCGGCGACCAACGATACCCTGTGTATCGATGTCACAAGGTCACCAACGTGGAAGTGACAGATCATCTTCGTTTTGTGTGGAGCGCCCATAAGTTGTCCTTTCTCGTGCAAAATGCCAGCTCCCGTGGGGTCGTCGTCCACCTGGTCCGAAACTTTGGTGTCGAGGCGGTTGACAAATATGTTACCAAATCGATCGCTGGCTGCGACAGTACAATAATCGACCATTGTCGATGCAACGATCCATCGTGGCTGCATGTCATCGGCAAAGATGAGAAGACGATTTTCTGGTGCCTTATAGACGGCGAAAAATATCGAGTCCTGCATATCACCAACGAGGATCCTAGAGCCTTGAGTGTTGAGTGTGACAATTGCGGACGAAAAAGCCTGCATATCAAGTGAATTATATATCATGAAGTACCAACGGGGGCGCCAACCCACCTTGTTTTCAGCTTTACGAAGGAGCTTTTTCTTTCCAATCTCGTAAATACGGAGTGCTTTGCCAACGCCCGCCACCAATCGCCCCTGGAAAGCCATGATCACCAGCGGTACGTCATCCGTTTCGGTTTTATGCACGAGTTCCAAGCCTGCACCGTCATCAACAAATCTGTATGTCCGTAAGAAACCACTTGTGCATGATCGTGGTGCAAGGAATGTGTCAGATGCCGTGGCAACGACAAGATGGAGCTCCCCTGCTCGAGCAGAGAACGGGACAATGGCAAGAGAAAATGCAGCTTCATTGTTGTCCAAGTGAATCAAGGCAACAGTCCTTGACTGTAAGTTGTTCAATAAGAAATCGTGGACTCAACGAAAGTCCACATGCCTCGACCGGATCAATGATTCGAATCGCCGAAGCCCACGTTCCGGCGGGGGCTTTGGATCGACCAAACGTCTCAGCGGGGAGCTCAAGCATCTCCTGATCAATTTTCTTCCCGGCCTCCCTCTACGGGAAGCGTAAAACCACGACGCGGAACAATAGTGAACTACTCACAAGTTGTTGCAGACGCTTACTGATAGTTTCCTCGCCCATGACGCGATGATCCCCTTCTATAAGATAAAAGTAACGGTTCGTTGGATGGGATATGAACTTGCGGGGCGTGTATGTGAGGGGGATAGAATCTTGCTTCAGTTTCATGCCGAGCTTTGGGATCTGGAATATGCTGGTAGGGATGGCATGTGTTAGTGGACATGGTTACTCAGTTACACAGAAAGAAGAGTTGATATCTCAGCAGGAACAATTGGTAATTTTTCGTTAATTTTCCGGCATACTCTCGTCAGAGGATACGAATCTCTGTTTGCATCCTGGAGTCGACTAAACTGTGGGGACACTCACCGAAGAACACTTCCTGTGATGCCGATCAAACCTTCTGGACTAAGTTCGGCAGAGAAGCTCCAAGCATAGTCGAGGTTCTCAAAGATCAGAGGGGTGAAGTGCATGAGGTTTTGATGCGTGTAGTTAATCCATGACCGCGACGAGAGCGCAAGGATAGCAGAATTCTTTTGTATCTGAACCCGAACGAGTTTGATGGGACGTGTCCCCAGGAAACTGCGGGAAGATCAGAAAGTAGACTGGTTGGCCAGGTAGCAGGACTGACCGTGTACGCGTATCAGTGAGCTGCCCATTCAACGGGTCGAGCACTGTCCGAAGAAGTACACCATTTTGCAAACCAATGTTAACAAACATTGTAGGCTGAGTTTTATTAATGCTCGCGTCCAACATGTCAGCTATGCAGATGGCAGATGGAGGAGCAGTCAGTGCTTGCAAGCTTATGGTTTCCAAAGTACTTTCTGGATCCAACGAGATAATACGGACAGTCTGGTCCTCGCATCCAACTGCCTGTATGAGCACAAGAAGTTCGAACACTGCAAAGCAGAGTGTTTCAACCGACATACCAAGAAGGGCGTTCGCTGGCGGCCTTCGGGAACCTCCGCAATGCTCAACGCGAGGACTGTTGACCCCATTGCTTTCCTATCCTGGTACTCGTTGAGCTGACCGTCCAAGTCAAGCTCGAAGTAGACGAGCTCCGCAGAGCTAAGTGCAACTACTACCTGACGCTTGTTGGTTGTGGCCGCGACAATCGTTTTACGATCAGGAACACGCCATTCATTGACGCGCCGATCGGCCAAAACATGTCGGATGCCGTGCGGGTGAACCTGGAGAAGTGCGTCCGCACCAATCTGCTGCACGGCGAGCGTGGGAGCCGATGAGAGGAATCCAGTATCCTGTACTTCTTCAATCGTCTCGCCAATGGACAGAACCAGTGTACCGTTAACAAAAGAGAGGATGATATATGAATCGAACTCATCTATGAGCAGTAAATTGGACATGGCTGATAGGCATAGGCAAGCACGTACCCTCTTCACGTTGTTTAGTCGTCCAAACTGCATTTGGAATACCTGGAAGCTCAGAGCTGACAGATTCATCCACATCGAGACCATGACGAAGTATCCGGAACGAGCTGCGCGCGCCTCGACCACAGGCTGCCAGGATTTGGGGAGTATCTGAATTTGGCAGAATGTTCATGACTTTCGAGTCCAATATAGGATCTAGGGATTCTAGCTCGTCGGCGGGGGCCAAGTTATCCAGAGAGTGAGGCCGGAAGTGGGCGTGTGGCAATGGAGCGGTCGGATCAGACATGCCAAACGAGGGGTAAGAAGTCGAACTGAACTCAGGTTCGTTGTCGTCATCACCTAATTTTTGGAATTGGTAAAGATAACTATGCGAGGGTGAGTATATGACTTGAGGGTTGGCGCACAAACTCACTGGTTACCAAACTCAGAAGCGACAAAGAGGAAACCGGATTTAAGAATACAGAGGCTGCTAGCCACAGGTACAGTGTCAAAGTACTTGATTTTCAGTGACCTGACTTCGTCTTCTTCATGGTCTATCGTAACCTTGAAAAGGTCACCATCTTCACTCTGAAGGAGAAAGAAAAACGCTCCCTAAATGACATCAACATTGAAACATGGAGTGTTGAATCATCAAACGACATACCTTCATCTTGTGCATAACGGCTGCAACAATTATGATGCCTCGAGATGGATCCTCAAGCGGATGTTTTCGCCGCGGAATAGGGACACGATGTTGTGGTTTGTCCATGTGTCGGTAGATAATGTGGTCTTCACAACAGACCAGGACGCCGGAGGGCCCATCAAATCGATCGGTGGACGCCACTTGGCCACCAGGTACTTGAACGAGCAGATTTGCACGAGGATCAGTGGGTTCACTCCATTTCCGGACAACATGATTGAGGCCAAGGTCAAGCTCATAGTATGTCAGCATCTGGATAGAGATTCGCATGAGGCGGTCCTGGAAAGGGGCGAAACAAATGATAACCATACTTTTTCAACGTTATTGAAGGCTTCCCCAGTTGGGTCTTGATCAGATTCTGTGTAGTCAACCTCTAGTGCAGCAAACAATGGGTTCTCAAAGCCGACATCAAGACCGACGATATGGTGTATAATTGCGTTGTTTTTGTGCGCTTCCAATGGTGACGAGATTGTCAAGTTAGCCGCAGCGTCCCGATTTAGGATATACACGAGTTTCGCCTTTTCCATCGCAGAAATCATAACACTGCGACCCTTGGGATCCGTAGCAAGGTATTGGCCAGGGACGATTCGTCGCGCGCCAGACTTTCCAAATGTTTCTTGATGTAACTTGACAAAAGAACTGGTCTTCGAATCATAGTCCAAGATGATAATTCGTCCCGAGTCCGACCCTACTATAGCGTAGTCTGAGGCAAAGAGAGATGAGGTTGTAGTAAAAGACAAGAATACGTACGAAGCGCTCACCCTTGGTACTGCCCGTCAACCGAAAAGCGGCCATGGAACGTATTGAACCGAAGACATCCGAGGCGATGACTGTGGAGAGTTTTCCTGTCTGGACGTCGGGTCGCAAGAGCTCGAGACGAGTGCCATGTGACAGTATAATTTCCTGCGTGCGGCCGCCCGAGAAGTTACCGACAATTGCCTGCGTTGCAGCCGTTGGAGGTTGCAGCGTCAAATTGTACAAATGCATACCGAAACTTGTCCGCCCGAGCAAAGAATGTCGACGTGCACAGGGAAGTATCAACTGAGGATTAAGTATGCTTTGGCTATGTTTGGTCATACGTAGTACTGATATTGAAGCCTTTTGGTACTAATCAAGATCTAACTCAAAACTACTCCTGCGTTCAACGCCTTGTCCGCTGGAGCGCTCGAGGACACGCCAGGTGTCCATACATTGCGGCAACCTGGCACACCCCGGTGTTGATGAATGCAATCCCATGTAAGCTGTTTGAGTGCCAGTCGCCTAAACTGACAGATGCACTAATATCTCCTGCTGGCGTCCCAAAATGCACAATGGCCCCTCTCCTGTGGCATGTAACTTCAATGAAATTTTTTCTGGACCCCCTTGCAATTAGGCCATGGAGTCTGTAAAAAGCCAAAGGAAATCAACATGAAACATGGATTGCTGCTCAGCACGTATTCAACCAACGCTGTTGTCCCCTCGTCTCACAAAGGGACCGATATCTACCCGTGCCGCAGAGGACTGCAACGATCTCTGTGTATACTCGGTGTCCGATCGCAACTTTGTCCCACCACGACCGGACCAGATATGATCCCTCGTCGGATCTAAATTCTATGCGCAGAGTATCCTGACTCTCCCACCAGAGATAGTCGCACCCGGTACTACCTGCAAACCACTATCCTGGTTCCTTGGCACGCGCCTCAGCTACACAGTACTTTTAATATACCACCGTGTATGGGCACCTTTATCCAGAACTTCTGAGTTATAAGTTGCATGGTCATTGTCGCTCATGCACTCCGGCCTCGCGTGTGGAACGCATATCGTGTGGTATGAACACTCTGCGTTTTGCCCCGAATATCTGAAGTTCATCGACTGGACGGGGTAACACATCTTCACCCTACCTCGTCGTTCGAATATGCTAATGTCTTACTTTAATCGTGCGTGTGACAGTCCTGAGTACTTCACCTCAATTCCTCTAGGTTGCAAGCACGCAACGTTGATTTACTACCTGTTCCTCCCCATCTACACCCTTTGCTGACCTCCACGAAATAGCGGGCTCAGTTTCAACACCAACCCTGACCTGGACTCGTAAGGCTTTCCGCGGGAACTTGCATGTTGGCAGCTCGGGTAGAAATACAGATGTGTTTCATGCTTGTTAGTTCACGAATATCCGCCTCTTTGGTGATGGACACTGATCAATCCTGACGGCTGTACCATCATTCCGGCGGTAAGCCTCTTCTAGCACTGACCTCGGCAACGCTGACGGTTGTTGGAAACAGAACTACAAGGCCCAACTCTCGGCATGGCAATCGCTGTCTACCCTTCATCTGGACAAGTTATCCCTGCTAGTTCTCGCATATCTGGAGGACTCGTCACTCGCCCACGCCCATCCCATTACAGTTCCCGAGCGATGTTCCCACGTACGACAAACTCCTCTCAGCCTACTTTCGCTTTTTCTCTCCGAGCCCACTCTGGTGTGGCGGCACGGTGATTTTGTCATCCGTAACCCATCTATCGTTGGATTTGTCTTCCTAAGGTGAAGCGATGGTGTTCTGAATCCCAGCAGCGTGTGATTTGGAAGCGCAGAAATTTACAAGCTTGTCAACGGAGAGGCTGCGCGACTAGAAGACGTGGAAGACGTCGCATGGGAGAGCCAATGGAGAGGACATGGGTGCAAGGAAAAGTCGACAAAGAAGTTAAAAGGGACGATCGGGCGCGTGACCCGGAATTCTGGCTTGAACCGGATAAACGAACCTGCAGTTATATTTGAAGCGGAAGACATACAGTGCCCGTGAGTTGCACGCTCTCTGATTCATACGGCAAATTTATGTTCTTCTCCGCGACAGTACATAGCAAATGGCAAGAAAATCGAGATCACGGCGAAGCACTTTGTCTCGGTTGTAGACATTGTCTCGAGCGTGACTGTCGTAAGTTCACAATCGTTCGTGACATATTACAGGCACAAAGATGATATTTCGAGCGTGCAGTGAAACGAGAACAGGGGTTGTACATAGGGAGAGGAACGAAGGCAATGCTAGTATAAAAAGCCAGCGAGTTTATCGTATCTCAATAATTTGGCATCTTGCTGTCATGTTCTGTATTTCATGGTTTCTCCCCGAGCAGCCTGCGTAGCTCTATATTTCTTACTTTCTTGGCTCGCAATTGTTCCTACGTCCAAGTTCTGAGAGGGACACACAAGAGTCTTGAGGCACTGCTGACCTGTAACTTTTGTAGGAGCCTCTGCCCTTCAGCCTCTTCTTTCTTATACTCCTGCTAAATCAAAATCAGAGGGCATCGGAGAAAACCGGGGAATCTAAAGCACCTGTAGCCGATCCGAATGGGCTTTCCATGGATCTTCCTCAGCACTGACGAACTCGTCACCCTCATCGTCCTCCCTTGTACGCTTCTTCGAATCGGGTGATTCTGATGAACATCCATAACCAGATTCGTCGGGTAATCCTACTAGATGTCAACAATATCATCGTGCTACCACCGATCGGGGCTCACTGGCACCTTTCGCAGGGGAGGCTTTCGATTGTCCCTTGTTTATAGTTGAACTCTCACTCTTGAACAAATCATGTGGCAGATTTTTTTTAAGGTGCTTTGCAGTCGACGCAGGAACAACTGTTGATTCCTTTGCACGGATGTCAAAATGGAACAAAAGCCAAGGGGGTTGAACGAAATCGTCGATCATGGAGAATTCTGTTGGAGCCTCTCCACCCCAATTATTCTCAGACGCTTGCACAGGTTCTGCTTTGATGATCTCCCCAATGCGCCGAATTTCGGCCTGAAGACAGCCCAGTTTACCTAACATAATTTTCCAGCCCGAGGATCAGGTTGAAACAGTAATGTACTCACCCTGTCGCTGTTGTCGCTTTGGTGTTCTTATCCCGTGGACTCTGAATTGACCTTCTGTGTGATCCGCTGACGAACCGGAAATGGCTCCGGACACCGCATGGCTTTTGTCTAGATAGAATCTGGCACCCCGCTTGCGTAGGCCGGATGCGGCGATGATAAAAACATCACAGAAGACGGATACAGGAGAAAGGCAATGAACAGTGTAGAGCTGTGGTTGGGTCATGCCATGGGTGGATACTAGCACGTGAAGCAGCTGAAGACACCGACCTCATTCCTGGGCATCTCGATGCTCGCGGTCACTGTTCGGCCATCGAGCAAACTGATTGTCACCTCTTGGTGGTTGAGTTTCCGCTGTCTCGAGTCTTCTATCCATATCTCGACACCGTTGTGTATGGGCATTGTGGGGGTGTATACGGGTCCGACCAGTTGGCACAGATCACGACGGTAATATAAGTGGCCCCACATGGATATACAAATCGGCACAGCTCGCGTCCACCAATGAATCGGGGCTCACTTCATACACGATACCCTCGCATCGCACATTCCGGTCCTGCTGACGCTGGCCGCGAACCGGGCATGCTTCACTGTCAGCTGAAAATATTTCATGGTGTCAGTATCATTAACCGATGACGAGCACCTCTGGCCACTGTGGATGGCCGGGGCTCAGTATCAAAGCCATGTTGGACAGCCAATTGCACATGAGTAAAAGTGGGAGCTGTGTTAAATGCTTTCGGCAGGGTAAAGCGGTGCTGCATCACTCCAGAATAAGTTAAGCTGACTTGTGTCTTTGTACTAGATCGCCAAAGATTGTCTCGTCTCTTCTGAAGGCATCCTGATACTTGCATGAGTCGCCATTGGACAACGTTCTATAGCCGAGGAGAGGCCACCTCAGCTCGTTTACGATTTGAGAGGTGCCGCCTATCATGTTTCTTTACATTCCTTACATGATACTTAAAGCATTAGCTGCCCGCAGCAGCTGATTGGCGGTGCCAACTAGCCTAGCAGGCTTGTGTGGACAAATATGTGCGCATAACGTGGCCCGGGATGCGTTTTTGTTCTGCCGTGACCGCTGCTCCACAGACGAGGATAATCATGAGTCATGTCTTCCCGTTCTTTGTAACGAGTAAATACGAGATGCCAGTTCCGGCCCGGAGAGCTCACCAGCAAGCACCATTGCTCCTGCGCCTCCGAGCATTACAAATGCTCCGTGCTTAGGCTTCGCATTGGCGCAATAGTCTCAGGAGCTTTGCATCGCAGTATCATACTACTCACCGCAGGTGCGTGGCTGGTGCACTCGGGAATCTGACGTCTTCAAACCAATCTTATTTCACCGTTCAAATAAACTGGTGCTAGGATCCCTGATTCCCTGCCAGTATTTGCAACGTGTTGCTGAAGCAAGGCTCAGCAAGCTGCCGTCTGGGAATCTGCGCATGGATTCTAAATACAACCCTGTGCATTAGACCCAAGGGTAAGATGCCTGCCGAAAGAATCATACCTTTTGTGGTTACCTCTTTCGCCAAGGTGGGTTCGTTAACCCACCTCTTTTGTAAGGAGACATAATCACCGGCGTGCCAAGATGCCGTCGAGGTCACTTATCTATTACCCATCAATCCCGCTTCCTTGCCAAGGAATGCACGCTGGGGACTCGTCGGTTCACTGCTTCGTAGTCATCTCGTATAAGAGAGTTGCCGGGTTTGTAGAAGTGTACTATAGGGATTCCCATTCTCAAAGGTGAGTTGTGTTCGAAAACGAAACAATCGTGCTCAGCAACCTATCATAATTAAAATCTGGACAATTCCAGCTTATTCAACTATGGAAAACGAGCTTGTCCAGCTCACGTACAAGATACGAAAACCAGAACGCGTATTGGATGTCATGTATGACCGGGCCACAGGACTTGAGAAACGCCTCCAAGGTGGCAAGGAGACACCACCGGGCACATCTACATTACCGGTCGAACTTCTAGGCATGATCTTCAAGGAAGTGATCATGCTATCAGGTGTTGGCATAGATTATAAGCCATCCTCTCTCGAATCCGAGACACAGGTATGGCCAGTCATTAGGCCAGAGCTCTTGATATCCCATGTCTCAACATATTGGCGAGCGGTGGCCATCGCAACCCCCTCATTCTGGACGCATATCTGCCTCCATGTCAAGCAGTCTGCTGACTTGGTCAATCTATATCTAAGCCGTTCGCGAGGCTTACCATTGGATCTTGCCTTCCGACAACACTTCGTTCGTGGTATTCATCCACGGCAATCCCATCCGGCAGACTATCCACGTATCGCTGCCACCATACTCGATCATATGCATGTTTGTCGTCGCCTAGAAGTCCGCACCAATGTCCCTGTCCCAGAGTTATTGGACGGTCTTAGTCGCACTCGCGCACCCCTGTTGCAGGAGCTAGTCCTTTCCCATCCATGTAGTGGTATGCGGGAGCTCATATTTTCCTCTTCCTCATTTCCGAGGCTGATCCGCCTGGAGCTCGTGGAACTGTTGTCGGTCTCCATCACTATGCCGATCAAAACTCTGACTTCCCTTACCTTGGTTGCACTCCCAGCATTCCGCCTCCCTGCATCGAGCTTCCTTAGTCTACTGTCTGGATTGCAGTCTCTTTATCGCCTCGAGCTCCTGGACGAAGTCGTTGATTTCGATCATTCGCATATAACAGGCGTCGTTAAAATGCCTTCACTACGTTCTTTGATGATAAAACCAGGCTTTGACGTTTCACGGATCTATCTGACTAGGCTCATGGAAACGGTCATTACGCCAGCACTTGAAGAGTTCATTCTCGACTTTACCAATCTCGCATCTCCAAGGGAAATCCAGCTATTCCTGCGGCACCTCAAACGGGAGGCGCCTCGATTTCTTTCCGTTCGCCATGTTACAATCAACAGCCCGTTTGAAGGTTTTGATATCGCCAGCACCCTTGTTCATGCCGCTCCCAACGTCGAAAGCCTCTGCCTATCCAGGTACAGCGTGGATTCGGTGCTGATGTGCCTTGCTCATGACGCGAGGTGCAACGCGTTCCCGGAGCTGCTTACGTTACAATTCGAGAACCCTCACTTTGATTGGGATGTCGTTTTATCCTTCCTGCAAAAAAGAAAGGAGTTTGGGCGGCCTTTACGCAGCTTAAAATTTGGGGGGTTTGGAGGCTCGAGGGGAAAGGTTCTCGACGGGCTGTTTAGGAAGCTGTTAGAAGCTTGCCTGGCTGTATGAACGGATAAGTACGTTGAATAAGTCCTAGTACCCCCGACTCCCACGAAGGGAGGGTTTTTGTCGTGCAGGTTTGCTAAATTTGAAGCTTCGCTTCGGTACGCTGACACGTCCCTTTGAACGGTTGGATGTCACCAACTTGCAAAAAGCAAAGGCTCAGTTCAAGCTAAAGGTTTTATCAGACGATGATCCCCACTGTCCCTCTGAGCTGATAGCCTGTTCGAAGGTTGCATTCAGGCTGATGTTCACGTTATTTGATGAGGCCGAAAAGATTCGGGTGCGTGCCGGTGAGCTTTATGTTCCTGTGACATGTTGGAGGTCGACCTGATACGTGTCGGTTTTACTTAGAGGAAAAATGATCGTGTCATTTCTCATACCTACAAGCTTGAAGATGGTGACCTTTTTGTCTTAATCGTCAATGCGGATTCCAGAGCTTGCTGGCAGAATGGCTGTGACAATAATCACGCAAGCTGATATATTCAGTAAGCGCTCGCATTGTATCAGTTCTCTCTCAACAAAATCGTCTGTGGCCAGACAGCTCTCGCTCCCTCGGCCCAAGTTGGCTTATCCATCAAGGTCGGCAAAAACCTGTCTTCTAATCTCCTTTGCAGGCGTTGCTTGCAAATCACCCCATGGTCCAGACATTGACTACTGGCGGGATCGTTCAATGCTCTCTGTTTGTAAGTGTTGGACTGGCTTGGCTAACTGATCTCATTACAGGCGCACACGTTACAAAATTTGTTGACATGCCAGACCCCGAGTGGCGCCATGCCACATTGATCAACTCGAACAACGATTTGGCTGATGCTACTGTACTTTCTCCTGATGCCTATGATGGTCATGGCGTACTTACTACTCCTGGAAAATGTGACGGCCAAATGGGACGTGTACCCTAAAATGTAAGTTGGACGTCTCTGCGGAGTGGAATATATTTGCAAATGCCATACAAATCAGAATGGTTCGCATGTTCGTCCTCAGGAGTTTAAAGTTTTTGCCCTTTCATTCCTACTCAGGCGAGAAAGTTGTAAACGGCTGCGAGACCTCTGAAGATCACTACAAAATTGGAAAACATCGGGCAGAGGACGAGGATGACGACAAGAATGACGATTACATTCCAAGAAGGTCTTCCTCTAAAAGCAGGGAGTTTTGCAGTCTGCGTTCTACATGGACCCCGAGATTAGCTAGTTCTGAATTGCACACTCATACCTACCCATGTAAACGTTTGGTGGTCAGGCTTCGTAGCAACTCTGTGTAAACGTTTCGTTGTGATAAATCCCGCCGTCTGTCGAAAGCGTCTGACTGATGTTTTCCCTGAAAAAAAAAAAGTCGAACAAAGTGTTAGACCTCGCGTGCCGTGATGTCACATGTTGCCCGACGTGACACATCGCGAAGCGTGACAGCTGAAGACGCGACTCTTTCATCATGGCAAGCACAAGCAAGACGCTCACCAATTCTGCTCATGAACCCGGGTACACGTGTATTGCTTTCTCGCGGGATGGAAAGTGAGCTATGTTTTATGCGTGCTGTTTTGGTGCCTTACTGCATCCTTGCCTCATCTCAAGGCTGTCATATACCGGCGGTTCAGATGGCCTAGTGCGGATATGGCAAATGGATAAGGATGAATATCAGGAGCCAGAAGTCGCGTATGAAGCGGACGAGGGAATAACAGCTATTGCAAGTTCTGTGCGTCCCTTCCGTTGTAGACTATTTTCGTGCTTGTGACACTCACCATTCTCGGACATACGCTGCACCAGAATGAGTGCTGGCTATCTGGAAGCAAAGACTCCGAAGTCCGCAGCTACCTTCACGGCAAACCTGACCTCCAGGGACTGGTCATCAATGCGGCTGGCGCATGTATTCGGGCAATTGCAGTCGATCCCACAGGGAAGCGCATCGCTGTTGCGACGGAGTACGTGCGTTATCGCTCTGCATCGTTCAACTATTAATGGTCTTCAGCGAAACATCAGTGAAGATTGTGCAACTCCAAGAGCTTACGAACGTTCAAGTCCTAAGTGGCCACAAGAAATCCGTACGGAAGTTAACATGGCACCCGTCAGGTACCCTCCTTGTTCGTGTATTTCTGCTATTATTGAGTCGCGTTCGGACTAATGAACCACAGACCGCTAGTGGAGCTGACGGTGCAGTTACTGCATGGGACGTCTCCGAATCTGAGCCAAAAATTGAGAAGCTTATTGATGGTGTCATTCCAGCCGTAGCAGATACTGAGTAATTATCTACAATCCTATATCGTTTCCCTGCTCATTTCAAGTCAGGTCACCAGAGTTCATGCATGACTGTTCCGCAATATGGCACCCATCAGGACAATACTTCTTTGCGCCTTCTAGGACTCACGGTATTACAGTGCTTTCATTTTGTTGACCAAGCCACTGAAACTCACCTTGTGTAGAAATTGTTGCCATATCGCGATCGACTTGGGCCAAATATTTTAGCCTTTCTGACCCAAATGCGATTGGCGTCACAACAGCGCTTGCACTTTCGATTAACGGAGTGTATCTGGCGAGCGCTTGTAAAGAAGGTGTTTTAGTCTGGAGCACTCAGACGAAGCACGTTCTTTGGAGGTGAACAAAACGTGTACACATGAAGAGAGACGGCTGATATGATGCTGGCAGGCACGCTGGCTCTCCCGATGCATTCATCACCCAGATTGCTTTCTCACCATCTCAGAACCTCCTTGCATGGGCAGATACAGGAGGGGTTCTGAGTTGGTGGAGGGACCTAATTCCTGCAGGGTCACCAGATCCTGTCAAATCAACCGCTGCGGGCAGTGTGCAGGGGGTCTCCACCAAACGCAAGTCTACGGCAATACTGTGTGTAGAAGAGCCGGCCAACGGAGACCGTGACGGCTTTGGATCTGTTAATGGCTACGGGGATGACTGGATAATTGATGACATCGGTATTGGAATGGATGATGAACATGGTGAGAGACAAGCAGGGAATGTGGATGGATTCGTGAAAGAAATGGGTAGGTCTCCCGCGATGGTTTGTTGTTCTTGCTCAGAAGAGATCCTGCAGTGAGTATCACCAAGGCGCAATCAGCTTTCCAGCCGGGGTCAACGCCGATGGATGAGAAGAAACGATACCTAGGTAGTTTTCCATTCTTTATGCGCAAGCATATCAACCAACATGATTCCTACGAAGCGTACAACATGGTTGGTTGGATTGACGTCACAGACCAGGATACGCATCACATAGTCAATGTCGGTTTCCATGACCTCTCGGCACGCAGGAGCTACCATTTTTCCGACCATTTCAAATATGATGTGGGATACCTAGGTAGGTGTATCGCATATTTACCATTTCATTTTCGTTGATATATATTGGCTAGGTGAACGTGGGGTGCTTCTGGCCTGCTCTCCTGAACAAGATCACCCCGCCCAAGTACTATACAAGCCCTACGGAACGTGGTCATCCCAGGGTGATTGGACTTATGTACTTCCTTCGGGTCAATATGTTGTAGGCCTGGCTGCTGGTGGAGAGCGACCTATGCGCTCGTTGCGAGATCCATCATCCTCTGGAGGGGATATCCAGGGTCAAGGGAATATTGTGATTGCCACAAGTGCCGGAGACCTCACATTTTTGAGCGGGACTGGTCTGGAACGCATCGTGTTAGGACTGGAGGGAGAGTACGTTACCATTGCTGCTGGAGAGGAATATGTGGTGGTCATACACAGACCAGGTGCCACTACTATTGACGGTAAGCAATGATACCTAAATGTCGCACTGCGCACTCGATCATTTGCCTCTAGGTTCACAAGGTTTGATTGCAACATTGATATCTTTCGATGACTTCGAGGTGTTCCAAGCGAAACCATTGCCGATTCCCAAAGGTCACGTGCTTAAATGGGTTGGTATGACTGATGAAGGGGTGCGTTTTCTTCACTGCCATTATCATATCCTAGTGATGAGTGATTGGTAGGCTCCCGCGATATATGATTCCGCCGGGTTCGTTCATATTATGATTCACTTCAGACGCCCAAACCGCGCCACCTGGGTGCGCCTACTGGATACCAATACCCTCGAACGTAAGCAAGGGAAGGATGAGTCGTATTGGCCGGTTGGCTTGTCCCAGGATACTTTAACGTGTATCATCTTGAAGGTATTGATTTATCTCGATTTTTGTTTCCTTGCTCAGATCTATGTTTTCCATAGGGCAGACAAGAATACCCAGGGTTTCCAAGACCGCTGACGCAGGAGCTACCTGTAAAACTCCCCTTCCGAAACAAAAATCCAGCGGAATCTTCCATCGAAGAGAAGTATGTTGGTATTGTACTCTTCTTGTTTCTTACTTATATCTTTGAAGACTTGCTCGGGAGCGGATGCACATTGACATGGCTCGCGACGCTCTAGGTGATGAGCTGACGTCGTCCGAGCTGGATAAGCGAGAAATTGAGCTCGATAAATCGATCATTAAACTCATTCAAGCAGCCTGTAAAGCGGATAAAGCGCCTCGTGTCCTCGAGCTAACCAGGCGTTTGCACTTTACACACTCAATAGTTGCTGCCAGCCAGCTCGCAGGGTTCTATAAACTGATAGGTCTTCAAGAGAAGATCGACGCGATCAGGCGGTGGCGTGAAGGCCAACCAAGCGCCGCAGAAGAGGCAAGGGAACGGAGACGGCGACTTGAACAAGAGGATACATATATGGAACGACCAAAACCACTACAAATTTTCGATCCTCCTCCGAAAATCGAGAGACCAGGTTTAACGCGTTCAACTGGGACCGTCGAACGTTCGGAATTCTCTGGCCCGAACGCAACTGTTGGACTATTGAATGCACGACTTAGCACAATGGCCACGTACTCAGCTTCCACCGATGTGAAAAGGAAACGCGACAAGGTAGACGATATTGGATCGAACGACTTTGATGCAGATGTCAAGCGACAGGCAGTTGGCGAAGTTGATGTAAACTCTCCAAAACGTGAGCGGGCTCTGGAACGACTGAGGAAATCGTCATTGAATGGTATTTAGGAGATAATCCATTTACTCGCAAGCCTGCTGGGGACACGAGGAAGAATCCCTTTGCAAGGAAACATGGGCCTGTCAATCCCATTCAGAAGAGCGAGAGTTTTTTTAACAAGGTTGAAGCGGTGGAAGCTGATCAAGGCAAGCAACGTAAGTTTCCCGTTCGTCACATTCCCAGGACCTGTGCTTCATAGGAGTGTATGCAGGTGCCACAAACAGGAAAGGGAAAGACAAGGAAAAGAAGGAAATATCTAGACAATCAACCCTATTCGAACTGCCTTCGAAAGCAACAGCTGAAAAAAAGGGGAAACTGCAGAAAAGAGGAAATGAGCTAGCAACTGGAGCAACTGAAATCGAGGCATCAGCGCAGTGTCCAGATGTTGACATGTCGGAGGTGCTACCTTCGGAAGCCGCCACTCCGATAGAAAACCAAGATGCGGAAAAGGCAGTCGTTGAAGATGTTCAACCCATTGATGGCGAGGCTCCAATAGAATGGGAAGCCACTCCACCAGCGTCCCCTCAGTGAATTCGACCTGATGCAGAAGGAACTCTGAGAAAGGCATTGTAATCATGCGAGATCTTTTATCTAAGATTACATGACAATCTGTGTTCTTCACACTACGATAGACACCTGTATTTCACCCCGGACCAATGGACTCGGCACGTGCATTGAGCGACGTCATGGGTACTTGGACGCCTTTATCAGTCGAACATTTGAATGATCTTTATGACCTCCAACTCGGCAGGGAATGAGATCTGGCTGCATGTCCTCGCCTAAGCTGCTAGCATGAGCCTCTATCCGCACTGAATGTCTCAGACATGTT
This sequence comes from Tylopilus vinaceipallidus, assembly GCA_038089215.1. Classification (NCBI taxonomy): domain Eukaryota; kingdom Fungi; phylum Basidiomycota; class Agaricomycetes; order Boletales; family Boletaceae; genus Tylopilus; species Tylopilus vinaceipallidus. The sequence continues at coordinate 51,720 of JBBPKK010000013.1, forward strand.
ATGCTGTGGATGGTGTCTGGATTCGAATCAAGCAAAGACCAAGAAGTACGCGTGCAGCAGGGCGACGATGAAACGAAGCCGGTAGGGGGCTAGACCATCTTAGCAGGGGCCAGGGTTGAAGGCTGATCTCCCGATATGACGGTAGAAGGGGAGAAACATGCTCCGTTTCGCCACAAATACTCCGATCGATGAGCTATACTGTACAGTGGCGTTCGCACACTCAGTGATAAGAAGTGGGGCCTCCGGAATTAGCGAGCACTCCAGACATAACGTCATCGCAGAACAACTTGTGAGCCCTAAAACTGTGGGATAGTAGTTTTCGCTTGGTCAGAGATTTCCAGCTTGCCGTGGCAAGAATACCTGTGACATCTGCTTGGATGGATTGAACGACAAGCACATCAACGTCCGATAAGGTTTGCGTGACTGCCTGAGCCGTTCGCTTCTCCGATGTTCAAAAAAGCCAACCGAACGGGATCCGGGGGAAGTCGGTACGTGAACATTGGGTGGGCTCGTTGTACCACTGGCAACAAGTTGTCGTTTCCGTAGTAGAAGGCCCCTGGCCCCTGAGAAATCCGAGGGGATTATCGGTCTTGTTGGTGCATATTCCCCGCATGGGGATCCGGCTGGCGTTCGGAACACGGCGCGATCCGTCAGGGAGAGTATTGATATGACCTGACGCAAGAATAACATGGCTCGAGAGGCTCCCTATAATATACGCAAGTCACTGGTGTTGCTCAGCTTGTGCTGGGGCCAGCCTGGGAACCAGACAGGGACTCCAAGTGTTTCTGCAAAGATAAAATGCGTGAGAGCGATGGCTTGTCACGATTACCTACAAGGCGCTGATGGGAAGATTTGGTGTGATTCCGTTCGCACGTGTTCACCCATTGTCGGAAAAGATGGTCTCCTGCTGAAACCGGTCTGCCTCATCGCCGACAATATTCTCCGTACCGCCCCCCACCATGTCCTTGTCTCCGACTGCTACAACCTCGAATAGTTCTGACGTACCTTCCAAGCGACGTCGGACAGGTAGCATAGTGCCAATCAATACCACCAACACTCTCCACGGTGGTATGACTCCATCAGCCGCGGACGGATCGGCTTACCCTCCTCCACCCCCACCTCCCGCGCACATCCCGAAGCGTGGTGCCAGGGCATGCACCGCCTGCAGAAAGGGCAAAAACAGATGTGAGGGAGAGGTAAGCTCTCTGGGCGGCCCTTGCATTACCGTCCCGATATTAACTCTCTGGCCCGACCACCCGCCCCGGCCCGGCACGGTCTCGGATACTAGGCACCTTGTCGTCGATGTCAGCTGAGCGGCACACCGTGCATCTTCGAGAAGCCAGAGAGGAAGAGTGCTCAGCCAGTATCTAGTGCTAGCGTGGAGTAATCCTGTGCACATTGATAAACTTCTCTCTTCTGACACTCGTCAAACAGGCGTCTGTCGCGCCTCGAGGGCCAGTATCTGGTGATTTCTAAAATACTATCGTTGAGAGAATCCAGTTGAGGAACTGTACTGCAGGTCATGCAAAGTCAAATGATTGGGATGCAGTCGACGCTGGACCGCATCTTATCTGCGGTGCAATGTCAAGGTCAATCCGACAACCAACAGCCTAGCTACTCCACAAATGTAGAGCAGGGATCCAGTCGCGATGCAGATCCTTCCATTCTCTCTCGTAGCCGGTATGTCGGGTGCATTCGGGGCCGGGTGTTATACTGATTTGCTTTCCCATTCAAGCTTTCCACCCCTCCCAGGCTTTGCTCCTCCGGTATGTCTGACTCGCTATTCAAAACTCCGTCATCCAATGGTGTCCTAGCCTCACAAGTATGCCACATATGGGATTGTCCCAAGCACTGCAGCATCATCAGAGGACGAATCCGAGGATACACTCCCTCGTGCTACCCTCAATGCCCCTATCGAAGCGCTTCAAGGGTTAGCAAATGCAGCCGCAGAGGCCGCAGCAGCAACATCTACATCTCCCTCTATGTGGGTCATGCTTCAACGGGATGTGATCTACGTTCAGTGACTGATTTATTTTAGCATGAAGAAACGGCAACGAGCCGAGCCAATTCCGAGGAATGCGTTCCCCCACGTCATCGAAAAGGTAAGTATCGCCTCCACCGGTTTTCCTACGTGCCTAACGAATTGGCTTCCCAGGGGCTCGTCCCCGAAACGGAAGCTAGGGAACTTTACCACATGTGAGCTCCTCAATTAGTTACATTTTTGCTTACATCGATTTTGCAGTTTTTTTGCTGGGTGTCATCTTTTCATCCCGCTATTTGATCCAAACTACGATACGTTCGAGAGTTTGACGGAGCGCACACCATGGACGTTCGATGCGATTCTTGCCATCGCCTCTAAAATTCGTAGCGGGAACGCACCTCTTAGCCCCACATTTTACAAGTGTTTGGAGGAGGCGCAAGGCATTGCCAGATCTTCTCTATTCGGTCCTGTAGTACGGAAAGAAGCAGTGATGGGTGGGTACCTTCGTGTTTATTTTAACACTTAGTCTAATATTCTCCTGCAGGGATGTTGCTTCTTGCTGCCTGGAGCACGAACGGGTGGCTCCCAAGTGGTCATGCCATGCGCATGGCGCTGGATCTTGGTTTACATCGTGCGCTGGAAAAACTCGCAGATGAGAAAGGGAAGCAACGCTCGGAAGAAGAGGAGCGGGACCTCGGTATGTCAAAGTCGGTTAAATGAGGCAGAGTTTTCTAGAGAGTCTCTTAGTTGTATCAGCACGGATCTGGTTATGTCTATACTGGTTCGATCATCAGTAAGTCACTCCGTCGCTCATTTCCCACAAGCTGATTACGTGTTGCAGGATGAGCTTAGGGACAGGTCGACCCATTGTTTTACGAGATGAATGTTCCATCAAGTACTGTCGTATTCTCCTTACACATCCCATGGCATCGCCCACGGATGTTCGCCTCATCTCGTTGGTCGAGCTGATTGCCCAAAAAAGTTTGTTTCGTTTAGTAATTCTCATTTGCTTGCATGACGTCATCCATAGCTCAGATATACGAAACCCTCGCACCGCTGAATGGGGAGGTCAACCACAACACACTTGCCTTCATCCGCAGAGCCAGCATCGCCCTTGACAAGTGGTGGGCAGATTGCGATGAACTACATTGTAGGCAGTCCTTTGGTTATATCACACTTTATTTACCTGCTCTTCTAGGCCAAACAATGGATGAAGAATCCCTATTGCGCAAAATTCTTACTGGCGAACTTCATTATGCTAAGCTTTGGCTGGTGTGCGTTGCACTGCGCGGGGTATCATGGGATAAGATGCCGTTTGAGCAGCGCGAGCTCGCCTTCCAGGCCAAAGATGCCGCGTTCAACTGTTTATCCATCTTCTTGAACTCCACTGCATATCGGTATGTCCCGTCCCTCGCACAATTCGTTTTGGCAGGTACTGAGTCAAGCCCACTACAGGGCCGCGCTCCGTTATGCCGTCCACGACAGCCTTGTCACTTTGGCTTTCTCTGGCTTGTTCTTGCTAAAGATGGCCAACCTATTCCCCACAGAACTGGACTTGCCTGCGATCATGACCCAAGTTGAACAGCTTGCACAATTACTGTCCGACGTGGCTGCGGAACGGTCAGCTTTAAGTCATTGTTTATTTTGCGCAAGCGCCACTGACGCATAGAGCGCCCAGTTACGCACTCACGCTGCGGATCATGCTCGCAAATCTCCGCCGAAAAGTTGGCATGCTTCCTGGAATCACTGCACCGATTCAAAACTTGCCTCCCCCTTTGTTACCAGAAGGGATGGTTGGCCCATATGTGGACACACATGCTGTAGGCCCACCTCCGTTGACGATGGAAGAGCTTGGCTTTTCTTGGCCCGGTGATCGCGGTATGTTTAACCCTTCCACAATCCCGCTCTGGATACAGGAGCAGGTGAGTAATATCTGGCCATTGTTGGAATATACCTCACTATCTCATCGTAGAACCTTACGGACCTCGGCCTGCCCGTCAACGGGTCTGATGGCGTCTTCTTGAATATGCATGGAACGAACGGTTGGTCCGGGGAATTTGCGCCCACGCCCGAAGCCTGGTGATTATTCTCACCCTTGTTTAACTTTTGTATGGGTATAGTTGACGACCTTTTTCTTGTGCGATGACGAATCTATGTACAAAGGCCACCAGGAGCGTTCGCCTGTGTCGCGTGATCGCTGCCTGATGATTGCGCAAGGTAGACCTTGCGAATCTCATTCGCGTCTGAATGTCTCGCATTTTATTTGCTCAGACGCCGTAAAATGTTCTCCATATCGTTATGCTGTTGCGCCGCCATATTTATATACAAAGTCTCTCAACTTCGATGAGATGCATTGTTTCACGTACCTATACACTGCGTTCGATGGATCATGTTCTAGCCGAATAACTTGGCAAATACGGGATCTGAGTACAATTCTGGGAATGTAATAGGTACAGGTCACGTAGTGGTGGGAAGGTAAAAACACTTCATTCGTCGTCCTCGTCGCTGTCTTGCTCTTGAAGGAACTACAACCGTCAATATGACTCTGAATGTACAGTAAAGGAACAATATCGTACCTTGACAAGTGCTTCAGTACTCTTGAGGAAGTGTTGCCTTCCTTGAGGCTTGGATCCCTTTTGGTACCAATAAATGATGGCCTGGTCCGAGATGCAGTCCTTGTTGTACAAGACCTATATGTATGCGGTAGTGAGAGTTGGCACGGTGCAACAAAAGAGCGTATGTGCCTTGAGGATCTGGGGGAATGCCTTCATAATGCGCGTGTCCTCGTAGCAGTGTACCTGCACTTGATTGATCAGGGCAACTTCGACCTTTGGTCCTTTGCAGAATGCCTCGAGGATAGGAGAAAATTTCTATCCGAGGCACGTTGGTCAGCTGGGGAGGCTTGGAGCTGAGGATATGGCACGGACCCCTACTTCACGGAGGGCAAGGCCCTCGATCTGGTCAGGTCGGGCACTCCAATCAACGGAAGCCATCAGACCCTGCCAGATACACTGAATCAACTCCGCATCAGGGAGCGACTGTTCTTCTAAGTTGTTCTGTATCGCTAAGATAATCTAACCCGCAACCGGGTCAGCCGGCTTAAAGGACAAGCCAACCAATGTACGCGCACAGTTTCCGCGGATTCTTCGCGAACACGATTCTTTAGTTCACCTATAATACTCTCTTTCGCAAGGGCATTTTGCTTCTTGGTATACCATTCTGCCACCTGGGGAAGACCTTCCTTTCTGTAAAACTCGTCAAGAGTTTTGGCGTCCCGGCGATTGGGGGGAAAGAAGAGGAGAAGATCTTTGATGTTTCCGCGCTTGAGGGATGCTGCAAGGTGGTCCATCGATTGATCAGCCAGGTAAGCGCGGAATATGATGACAAGGACAGCGACAGATGCGTCTGGGGAGGTGATCACGTGGTTAGTTCGATGATATGAGGGAGAATGAATAGTAGACCATTTTTGACGAGCTGATCCTTGGTGAGACTCTGCAGGCAAGCGGTGCCTGCAATGCCTTGAGAGAGGAGGAGGCCAATAGTGACGGCGAGCTTGTCACGCTGCTCGGGGGACCAGCGGTTGATATACTGAAGGAGACTGGGGAGTGTTTGCTCCTCGAGAGGCTTCTGGAGATATTTATATCTGAGAGAAGTGAGGTGCGAGACGATCAGGAGGGCGATCAGAAGTACCTTCGGATAAGTTTGTTCAGGACTTCGACATATTTTTTCAGCTCTTCGATCGATGCCGGGTCGCCTGCATTGAAGATGGTGAAGGGGGACGTGGGCGCAGCGCTATCGATGTAGGAGCCGCCAGGCTGGATGAGGCCGCCGACGAGGATGATTTCGAAGAGGGCGTCTGCATATTTCAAAAACTCGAGTGTGGATCCAGCCTGTACGAGCTTTGCGGCAAAGGAGTCAAAGTCGTTCTCTGGGACGGTGTCCAAGTGTTTGTAGAGCTGGTCTCTGAAGACTGGGGTGGATATGAGCGCGGCTGGGGAGGGAATGGCGGGGAAAGCTTGCCAGCGGGTTCGTGCTTTGCCTGGGCCTTGACGGCGCCTTTCCTTGCCTTTATCTTTACCCCCTGTAGCGAAGGCCTTGCCGCGGCGGATTGCTGAGACATGCACCGTTTCCGAGCGTAGCGGACAATCACACAAGTCCGTCCGGAGATAGCCGGCCACAGCAATGTCGCGTCGCACGTGACACCAGACAGACATCTGCCAACCACCATCCCAAATGGCCACCCCTCGCTTCTCGGACTCCCCAAACGCCCGTTCAAAGTCGATCACTACCGCAGATGGTCTCGACACCTTCGGGGTAGCTTGCTCCACATTCCCCGACGGCCGAGATAATCTCATCGCGTGATCCCTAGATCCTCAACCAGCACTCGTCTGGAAACACTGCATTTCAGGTCGGCGTCGCCGAGGACAAGGGCACCCGTAGATACATGGAGGATGCTCATTCTTTCGTCGTCGATTTCGCCGGCGTAAGGGGACAGGGTTTCTTTGCTGTCTTTGATGGTCATGCCGGGAAACACGCCGCCGAGTGGTGTGGACAACACTTTCATGAGGCGAGTGCGGTACCCCTACTCTGCTCACAAGCTCACCCCTTCCCGCCAGTACCTTCTCGACTCCCTACACACTTCTTCATCCCCCACAATCCCCGACATCCTGAACGAGACTTTCCACAACGTTGACAGACGTCTATCCCGCCTCTGTGAGGAATCTGATGGGAAAATTCACTCTGGCTGTACCGCTGTGACTGCATTTCTCCGCATCGAAGACGCCGACAGCAAACAGTCATTTCTCCCATCTCCGATTGCACCCCTATCTTCCGTCCCAACCTCCAGTTCAGAGGACCGCAAAGACGGAAAAACTGGTCCTGAATCTCCTATCAGTGATTTAGCTGAAGAAGCATCTGGATCTAACAAGACAGCTAAGAAAGACAGGAGCGCATCACCCACGAATCGCTTTACGCGTGCGTTGAAGACCCTGAGTGGAGGGGGTGGCTCGCCTCCGCTTTCACCTGATGTCTCATCGACTTACACTACCCCAGCAAACCACTCAAATACATCCGCTGTGATATCTCCTCCCCTGTTACTCCGTCGCGTTCTATATAGTGCTAACGCAGGTGATGCGCGAGGGGTCCTGTGTCGGGCAGGAAAAGCCGTGCGTTTGACGTACGATCACAAAGGTTCCGACAAACAAGAAGCGAAACGTATTACAGACGCAGGCGGTTTTGTCCTGAGCGGACGTGTTAATGGTGTGCTTGCCGTCACAAGGTCTTTGGGCGATTCCTCCATGAAAGAATTCGTTGTTGGGTCACCCTACACTACTGAGACACAACTGTGCGACGACGACGAATTCCTGATTCTGGCATGTGACGGAGTAGGTGCTCTCCTCCTTGAATATGCGCTTATTGCCTAATGCAGTCCAAGTTATGGGATATCACGGGTGATCAAGGCGCCATCGACTTGATACGGAATGTCGAAGATGCACAAGAAGCGAGTCAAATACTTGTTCAGCACGCATTATCGCGACAAACCAATGATAACGTGACTGTCCTCGTCGTCCGCTTTAAGCATTCCACCAGCCCCCAGACAAACGGCTAGAACACTTGGAAGCCTTTGCTCCTCAGCATATTAATTATTGAAACTTCTCTGCTGCGCCTCCCGTTCTTTCATACTACCCTTGTAACCCATCTGGTTTATTTCATCGCTGCGCCGATCTTGCCATGAGACCCGATATCCTATAGCATAGTTCACTTCACATTGATGTAGCATGTCGCTCATTGTGGCCAAAAATGATTAAATTCGCCTCTTTTCAAGTCACAATCTTACCCTAACATTTTTCAAAGGGGATATTAAAGAAAACTTGTGGTACAGACAACACGACCTGAAGCTTGATGGTTTACTCTGCAAAGAACGCCCACCAGTTCGTGATGCCCTAAGGTCCAATGTAATCGATGGTAACGGTATCGTTCTTGACGTGGACGGCTGTGACAACCCCACGTGCGTCCTGAAGTAAAGCGAGGGTGGTGGCATTAGAGGGTGTGTAAATTTTGCCACTAGGGCCAATGGCAGTCGCATCAATGAAAGTCACGGTGCCAAAGTCTGCGACGAGGAAAGGGTCAGGGAAACTGCCCCCGTCGTCTTCGACGATCCATTCCACACTCGCCCTACAGAGAATATTGGTTGAGTTGAGCGTGATCTGGCGGATCTGATTTGTCGTCAAGTTCTCTACGATCGCTTGACCAGACGTCCCAGAATACGCGTTAATGGTGACCCGAATAGCATCACCAGCATCGACGGAGAGGGGGTTTTGGTAACCCGCGGGGCCGTCGGGGAACCATTCGAACCAGGCTATTTGGACAAGTCATAAGAATCACATGGTATATCAGCTAGACATCTCTCACAAGTGTACGTCAGTTGTCCTTCGTCCCCTACTATCACGTCGACACCAGCTTGGAGGAGACCTTCTCCGTCGCAGGCGCGCCCATCCATACCGACCCAGATACTGGTATCACCAGAGCCCGTGGTACCATTAGGGACGATGAAGGTACCAGTGACAGTCGTGAAGGTTCCCTGTTGGTAGAAACGATGAGCCCGAGCGTGACCATGAACTAAAAGCAAGATACGAACGATAACTTCGTCACAGATGGCACCAGACCAGATGCTGTTGTAATCTAGAACCGCCTCCGAATCGTCACGCTCGACGAGGCCCATGCGGCGATGATCCCGATGCCGAGTGAGGCGAGCCTCTGCTCCGAGGGAGAGGACAAGCAGTACTACAGAGGTGAGTAAAATTTTGCTTGGGGGGGCGAACTTGGAGACCATGACTGAGGTGAGGGAGCAGCGAATGTCCAGCGCGATGGTTTTTTTGATAACAAGGAAGAAGACCGCGAGTCCATTATAAGTTTCGCGCACGCTCTAGTGCTCTCGGGAAAGGCACTTCTGACGACACAGGGTAAATGTTTCGGGCGCATGCGGCACTAAACGATGAGCATGGTCATGACACCAACCGATTGTCACCCCGATTATTTTCTGCCCCTGTGCGGTTAAAATACTAGTCCGGAAGCTTGGAGCGCTGAAGCCCTAAAATTTAATGTGCCAATTGACGCTTGAGTGGACAGAAATTCTGTGGCGAGCCCGACCAAAATCATCCAACTCACCGAATTGTTTCGCTATTGCTGTGACGACGCCTTTCGAACCTTCATAACTATATATCCGCCTTTCGCCGTTTCACCACTGGCACACCCGACATCCGTCACTGTTGCTATGCTCACCCCTCTAAACCTGTGCCGTCCCGGTAGCTATAAAGGCCTCGAACGGTATGATACCGAGAAGTGATCGTATGTACGATAAGTATGTGCTAGGTACAGTAGTCGACTGAGAACAGAAGAGCTTACCCTGTCTTTGATCGGTTCTGTGTGATCCCTCGCTGGTTAGTACGATCAGCAGCAGTTACACATTTTCTGTGGCTTCCGGCGTGCAGTCTGAGACAGGAAACGGGAACAACGCAACCAACACAAAAGCCGACTGAGCTCACCCTCCGCTGGTACTTCCTAGACCCAGGGAAGTGAGCATGCACAATTCTGGGTTAACCATAAAAACATCGTTCGGTGTGAAGCAGTAATGCATTGGTCGAGCCAATGTACTTAAATAACCCAACTTGGTATGTTGCGAGCATGCAAGTAGAATCACCTTGGCTCACTGAGCCCAGCAGGTACGCTCTAAAATGCTGGTACGCGGTTCACCTTACAGTCGATCCGGAAAACATTCTGCATAAACCTTGACTCACCGTCGCGACAGCTATTCTGGAAACTGCCGGTCAACTGCCAGAGTGAAACCATGCAGACTTCGATCATCGGTCGTGCTCAGATTCCATGTGAGCTACTACGCAAGTGACGACACCTTCCGAGCGGCAGATGATTGACTAGCTGCTGATGCCAAAGCATGCAGTAGCAACTCACAGGAACGCGTGTAGAGATTCAGAAATGTGGATTGCGCAAGATGAAACACGGGGTGCTGGTTGTGGCGAACCGTTGTTGTGTGAGAAGGTATAATTCAGACCGGTTCCCAGACTGCTGCCAATGGTGAACAGCGCCAATGATTGAATGATCAGTCGGGCTTGTGCCGGTGAGCTAGTAGCACTACCGGGCAGAGGCCCATCGATCGAACGGATAGCCCGGGTGCGGTTATGACATCAAGTGCAAGCTTGCTTCCACTAGGTGAGGTAGACGGTCCACTTTCACCGTGACGATGTTACTCGGTCGAGGTGAGAGCATCCGGAGTAGAATACACCTCAGAAACCTACGCAGCTAATGAGCAGTGATATACACATTGGATTCGGGCTGTATAACAGACATGCACCAGTAGTGCGGCGCGGTTTGGTTTCCGTGGACTAGACCATTATTCACCACTGTACTACTCAACTTTGTGACTCAACCGTAGGTTCTAAACTTTATGAACGCACTCTCGTCAGATCGAGATCCATGATGAGCCGTGAACGACTTACTATTACGCCCGGAGCGAAGGAAACTAGCCGTGGTTATGGCTGGTTGCGGAAGTTCAAGTTGTGTTACCGACTTTGGGACTGTTGTTCACAACCCCTATTACATAAAGGGAGACCATCGGGAAATCGGTGAGGAAATGATATTCCTAGATATTCAAAGATATTCATATCAAAAAGCTGAAACATAAAGTTGACCATAGAGTAGACCATACATGTACGTATCTAGCCCATTATTGAGTAGTTCAACTGCTAATTTTATGTTTGAATGTCCTTGTCATAAATATCTAGGAATATCATTGCTTCACCAATTTCCCGATGACTGTCCAAGGGTTGACTGTCCGAATCTTCTTCTACCAATTCAGCTCCATCCCATAGACAGGTGCCATTGAACAATCAGCTGAGGCTCTTTGAAATTTGAAAGCCCATCATAGCCTACATGCTGGAGTCGGAACATAATACATCCATATCCACTGTTTGCGTAGCTACCATAACCCGCTTGTCTGCCTTTGAAAAAGGGCAACCCTGAACCGTCAGCTGTTAGACATATGTGATGGTAGCGGGGGTACGATCGATCGACGAGGTTGAGGCTAATGACCACGTGATCACGAGTGTTACATAAATCATGTAATATCCAGAAGATCAATGTCAAGTACTACTAACTTGATAAAAACCATCGTCTTCTAAGTTTTATTTGCAAGCGCCAATCTATCTGTGCGTGTTTTTGGTCGGGATGCTTCATGCTAATAGAGGCTGACATCCAAAGGTAGTTGGGCATCTCATATGCCCAAGTCATGAATAGTATCATTGTTTTTTGTCTCACATCAAAATAATCGGTATAGACAACACAAGTGGTTTGACCCCTAAAGAATGATTACAAACACATTCAAATGTACTTGATGGTTAAGGTATCTTTTTCGGTGGTAACGGACGTGTAAACCGTACCGTTCTGCTGGACCTCGGCAATAATGGCGTCAAAGGGAGTGTAAGATTTGCCACTGGGACCAGTCGCAGTCGCCTCCGTGAAGGTTACAGTGTTGAAATGCGGGAGGGGGGCAGAGTCCCCCATATAATCCTCAAGGATCCACTCCACGCTCGCCATGCAAAGAGTATAAGGAGAGGAGAGTTCCTTCCTGGCGGTTTGGTTAGCAGTCAGGTTCTCCATGACCACCCTACCAGAAACCGTAGACAAGGCGGTGACAGTGATCCTGATTTTGTCACCAGCGCTGACGGTGATGTTAGGAAACCCGAGACTATTGTCAGGGTACCACTCCGACCAAGCTGTTCAATTAGCAAACAACTTGATCCAAGGTTGGGTTCTCTCACCTCCATATACAGCTTGTCCTTCGACCATTCTAATGTCGATACCAGCTTGGAGAAGACCCAGTCCGCAACCGCGACCGTCTATACCAACCCAAGCAGCAGAATCACCATCTGGCCCTGTGACCTCGGGGATGACGAGGGTACCAGTAATAGTGGTAAAAGTTCCCTATTAACAAATGATGAGTTCGAGTATAGATGTGTGCCCGGAGCAAGATATGAACATTTGTCTTGTCATGGATAGCGCCAGCCCAGCCTGCGTTATACTCCACTGGCCTCTCGTCACGGCTAATGAGTCCCAATTGACGGCGATTATGACGGTGAGCAAGGCGGGCCCCTAGCTCAGATGAATGAACAGCCAAAATCCCATTGGCAAGCAGAAGAGTGATGAAAGGAGTGAGCTCGAAGAACATTGCGGGAAGACGGAAGTGCGAGCCTTGCGTGGACTACAGGCACGTAGAGGAAACATCTTAAAACTTTTATACGAACACCACTGGCAGGTGAGCTTAGAAAGGCGAATCATGAGGTGGTTGCCAACCGGACCAGGCAAAAGCAAAACATACCGATGAAACGCAACAACGTCAGGTCTTGGGAGAGCCGGATCAGACTGATGGTTGTGTATTCGTGAGTCGATACTTCGTACTACCGCTGAAGCAAATCGGTCTATATACATATCACAAGCCCTTAACCCCCTTTTCTCGTCAGGTAACAGGTTAGGGTCGGAGATATAGTAATGACTAGTGATTAGTGATTCCTTATTTACTTATCCGTAGTATGTATGCAAGACTTAGCTTCGAGCTGCTTAAGTTTCATGCGACGAGTCTTTTTGCTCGTACCCTAAATACTAGTTCATATCGGTAGTTTTCCATGCGTTCCAAGCTCGAGAAAACATTCCCGCGCACATCAATGGATCACCGCTGTGTTTGATTCATTTGTCGTCCGAGCTGAAAACAATATATGATCATGCATTGCATGTAGCGCCTTTGATCAGAGCTCAGACCTCGCATTACATAATGTAATGACTCAGTGGTCAGATGCAGATCTTCATTGTGTCGGCCATGATGTATCCGGAGCCCCTCAGGCCGCAGTAGTCCTCGTCCTCAGCTGGGTATACCTACTATCGTGCAAGCATGAGGTGAGCTCGCAAGTGATTGCAGTGATATATCATTTTGTCCAGATACATCCCGGAAAATATATAACAAGCTTGGTATACATATATATATACATAAAGAAGTTTGTTTTGCCCAATAATCTGTCCCGACCACCTGTTTAGACGTAGGTAATGGTGACGGTCTCATCGCCGGTGGTAACAGAGGTGAGAACCTTGTCGTCTTGTTCAATGTCAATGGTGGTGGCACCCTCTGGGGTGTAGGTGGTGCCGCTGGGGCCAGTGGCGGTGGCATCGGTGAAGGTCACTGTGCCAAAGTCGGCAAAGGGAACAAGGGAACCATCCTCCTCAAAGTCTTCGACGATCCACTCAGCATTTTCCTCGCAAAGAGCATAGTCCGAGGTGATGTCCTGCGTGACGGTCTGACCGGTGGTCAAGTTCTCGATGGTTGCGACACCAGAAGTTGTGGAGTAAGCAGTGACGGTAGCCGTGATCTCGTCACCAGCGCTGATGGTGATGCCAGAGAAATCGTAAGCGTAGGCAGGGTACCATTCGTACCAAGCTGTTCGGGGAACAAATTAACCCAGGCTACTAGTAAATGTTCGAGGCCACTCACCATCGTAAGTGGCCCCATCGTCCGTGACCGTGAAGTCAACACCAGTCTGGAGGATAGCGGTGTCACAGGTGTCACCGTCAATACCGACCCAAGCAGATGCAGCACTGCCGACGGAGCCAGAAGGGTCGGGGACGGTGAAGGTACCAGTGACCGTGGTGAAGGTCCCCTAATGGAAAATGGGTAAGATCGAGAATGGTTGTGGAACATGAGAGTGATACGAACGTCACCCTCGGCCCAGACAGCACCAGCCCAGTTTTCGCTGTACTCTGTGTTGGCAATAGCGCCAGCAGGTGCCTCGACACGGTTGATGGGTTGAGACTGGCGAGCCGCGCGACGGCGAGCAAGACGAGCCCCCAACCGGGAGGAAGGAGCAGCCAAGGTCGCCGAAGCGAGCAAAAGGCTGGTAAGAAGAGCGAACTTGGAGACCATTGTAGAGTCGAGGAAGCTATGGATCGTCGATGTAATCGGGGCTTGACGTAGAGGAAGGCCATCGTCTAGCTTTTATAAGTCGAGCACGCACCTTGGTGTTCTCATGAGGATGGATTTAGGTGTGCACCTGTTGTGGAATCAGACGTTCCCCTGAGCATACACGACTTTGTTCTGAGAGTCCGTGAACGAATAGACATGATCCTGATGTCCACCGTGTGCCTTGACCATAGCTTCCGATGGTTTCTGGTCTTCATGGAAAAACATGGAATACGAGGCATTCTGGGTCTATGGGTATGGTGTCTGCAATGAGAAAACGACAAAAAAGTGGCCAGCCGTGGACAAGAGAACCGTCGTTTCCGATAAGTCGACCTGACCAAAAACGGAGCAGCCCACATGCCCCAGCTTCTATCGAGATTTCCCTGTGCGCGTAGCCAAAAGTAGGACGGGATATGTGGCCAGGCGAGCACACAGTCCTGGCTGATAAGACCACAGAAGTGCAGCTCGGCATACGCAAGCTGATGTATTCTTGGCAAGTCAATATATCCGGAGCGGCGGCCCGGTTCCCCCAACTACTATCCTAACGCCACGAATACTCACGCTTTGCATGGCTGAGGTCCAAGGTAGATTGCTCACATGAAGGAGCCGCAAAAAAGCCCGTTATGGACCACGCGAATACAAGAGCCTAAACTTGGAGGGTGCTGAGCAAACAGAATGGCGGAACCAGGCGCTTGCCTCCACAGTCTAGCCAGTTATAGTAGATGGGCCTTCGATAGCACATCAACGACGACCCATTCCCAGAAAAATCATGGCCGTTCTTGCAAGGGTGAGAATGATCCAGATCCGTCCGTAGCCCAAGGGACGTTCTCAGGCTGGAAATGGAGTGGGGTGTCGAAGCGCCACTCAGTGGCATGTAACGACAAGAGCACAACGGCGATACCAGTGGCGAAATTGTTCATCCGTTTCGCTACTGGCAGTAGCAACTTGAATTCACATCAGCGATACCTCCTTGTCAAGAAGAGAAACCGAAAGGAATGCCACGCTACTTGTCGATTTTGAGGGCAATCAGCTGGCAGAAAAATATGCGAGGCATGTTGGCTGAAAACTTGTAGTATGTACTAGTAGTACCCATCTCATTTTCAGAAGTATGTATAGTGCACTTACCAATGCCCTATAAAATTCAGGGTAAGCATCCCGTATGTCCAACAAAGCAGGGCACAACTTGATCTTAGTTTCTCCGAGTCCATCATGGGCCACAGTCCACCACTTCCCGGCTCAACAATTTATTTTACCGTGGGAATCGGAGACATCATCGCGATAGCGGTCAACGTTTCAAGATGGTGACAATCCCAGACATGCGTTGCAGCAAGTCCGAGAATCAACGCTGCAACTTATGTTTTCGATAGCATGATTATTTGATGATTCAAAACGAGACTGAAAATGATCCGGCCGCTTCCCTTTCCTGAACCCTCCCAGGAGCAACCATTACAGCCCATTTTTAGTTGTGCTCAGCACTCAGCGCTTAACCCCAATTGAGATTGTTGCTCTCGAGCTACCGGAGACACCATGACCCTATTCCGAGACCCACTCAGTACCGATGCTCGTGTGATCATCGTTCCAAGTTTGTACTATGCTGTGCGAAAATCCGTGATTGAGCACATGTATCATTCCCTCGGCCACGATGTTACTATGCAATCATGGACGACCAGACCGCTGGTTAGGGGACCAAGTCACAGATTCGTGTGTGCTGTGTATGGCCCAAATGATGATATCACGATATGGTCTCCTTTAGTTTCTTCCCCAGTGCTCTCTTGCCATGATAAGAAGTTTCACCAGGATCAAAACGATGATCCTGCCGTTTTCGTTTCTTTGCTTTCTCGAGTTGTCCGGCCTCTTCTTTGGCACCCTTCGCTCTTGCCTGGGTCTCGTGCGTGAGCCCCGCAAGGTCTTCGTCGCTCTCCTCGTTTTCCTGAGCCTTTTCATCTTGAGCCCCAACTTCCGGTGACTCGTCCTGGTGAAAGGCGGAATCCTTGTCTGGGTGTAAGACATGTTCGGGGGAGAACGGGTCAGGTTGAATGGATCCTTGCAGCGACAACATTTCGTTTGCCACCGTCAGCCTGTCAAACCACATATTCAATGGGGCTCCAAGAGTAAAAGAATCATGTAACAACGGGATAAAGTTAAACGAGGGAGACGACACGTACCCGATCACCATAAACTCAACGTAACCATCCGGGTCGCCAAGCTTCGCTCCTGTCAGGTGGTGTACCCATCGACCGCTACTTTCCGCTTCCTGGGTCTCTCCAGAAACATTCAACTCGGTGGGATCGCCCATCTCCACGACTCCTTCTCCACCCTTTGGTTCACTGCCCGTATCCTCGACTCTGCCTTCTCCAAACTCTGGGTCGTTTTCCGCTGACCCATACTCGAATACCCATTGGTCTTGCGGAATATGGTGTCGAGGGATCGAAACATTGAAAGTGCGATGCACCAGAAGGGACACGTGGTCGGGAGAACACACGTTTACTCTACCCACTGCGAAAGAGTTGTTGTGGGACAGAAGGATTTGGTTATAGCATCAGTGCAAAGAGGGAACGTACGACGAGAAATGCGCATACCTAGCTTCATTGCAACTCGAGGTCCCCACACGGTCGCATCGAAGCACACGTTACACACCACAAAGGGGCAATCGCCGTGTATACTTGCGGTCTGGCTCAGGAAACGTATGTTTGAATGTGCCAAGAGGACGCCGTGCAAGGACGGTGCATAACTACCCATCGAAAAATTAGCGCCTGATGGTCAAAAAAGGAGGCGCGCAATCACAGATCCCAGCGCTCACCGCATGACCATGCTATCTAGCATTTCTTCCACCCCGGCGCGGAGATTGGAAGCAAAAACGGGGGGGATGGAAAGGACGATGCTAGCGCTGACAATCCGGAATTCGCTCGGGAGGGCGTCCGACGCGCGTGACTTCCCCTTGTCTTTGGGTGATTTTGGCTTGGGCGGCGATTGGGCAGGCGGTGCGGATTGCACCGTTGCCTTGGGTCGTTTTTCTTTCTTCTGTGGTGATGATCCTTCGGCGGGACGATGTTTCCGCTTCTTGGACTGCTCGTCCGAAACGCCCTCTGTCATACGTTGAATGAGCATGTCTCTTAAAGGCTTCGTTCCAAGGAGCAATTTTCGGTGATCACGTGACGTATGCCTCACACAGCAGGAGTTGCTTGGCAGCTCTGCAAGCATCTCCATGGTACGTCTTGTACCGTCGGCCAGACAGACCTGTCTTGCTTATGCTCCCGCCTAGTCTGCGCCAAAGCTCATCGGTCAAATTCTCTTGACCGGCGCACAAATCTTCGGCAAGGCCCTCCTCGCAGCTGGCAGACAGGCGGTACAAAGTACGACCCCACGTCTTCTGATGGCCTGACCGTATCACTGAAAAATGCCGTCCCCTTCTGCCCAAATCTTCCCTATTCTTTCAGATGCCAAGCACCGTCCAGAGGCGTTGAGCTCCGACGTCGGAGGCGTCCGCAACGCCACGTCCGGTTCGACGACCGACATGTTGACGCGCGAACACCGCATGACGTTGGACGAGGCACATCTCATCCTGAACGTAAAACGTGGGGAGGCCATGGAGAGTATCATGAAGGCGAGCAGACACTCAGTCGTTGTCCGACGCGCCAAGGCGCAGCTGACCGGGCGGTTTGCTTAGAACTACGAGCATTTGTTTAAAGTGAACTCCCCCCGACCTCCTCCAGATCCGCCAGCGGCTGGTTCAAGAGCCAGTAGACCACCACCCCCACCCGCACATTCACATTACCTTCAATCAAAGGTGGTTCGCGCGCGTGAACGAATAGAGGCTGAATTGCGTGTTGCTCAAGAGGAAGTATCGGCTGAATCAACAAAACCGGGGGTCGAGTCAAACAGTCCAGGACCAGGATCAAGTTGAACACATCGTGGACCTCTTACCATAACTTACGACATATTCCCTACTCATTGCTAAATAGATGCATCTGCCACCCCCCTGTTTTCCGACTACACAATCACGATTACGATTAATGGGAGCTGTACAGAGATATACGTAAGCTTAAACTAACAGTAGTTGAAAAAGAACATGTCTCTTTTAAATCTCTTGCTTTTCGTGTAAGCGCTGCCATTCTCGAATGTGCTTCCTTCGATCCATCCATTGGAAGATCGACAGCGAAATACACGAAACGGCAATCCATGCAAACTGTACGCCAAAATTGAGACCCACTGAGAACATGAAACACATTCAGCCCGATGCCTTTTTCTCCCAAACGTGTGACCTACTCTGGTTCTTCGTGTTGAAGACAATCGTACGGACAGTGCTGGAGACGTTGTAAAACGGCATCGCAAATCCATATCGAAATACGGCTGGAAGTATTTCGATGGGGTAGTACGACACGGAAACATTGACTGGGCACCGCTCGAGGTCGTCAGCCGCCGAGCGATCAATGGAAGGCAATAAATAACGCACCCATGATCCAAAGGACAAGAAAGATCGGAACAAACTTGATCGTCATGAGGGTGGTCATGGACTCCAACGCAAGTCCCCTATCGATGCGTGAAAACGGGAGCTAAAAACAAGCCACAAGGGACATGCAGTGCACCCATGGCTACCCAGGACATCATCCAATAAATGACGAAGCCGCCGTCCCAACTATATAACTAAACAGTATGTGTTCTGGAAAACAATAAAACCAGCTCACTATCGTCCAAAGGGAGCGCCAAACGCCAGACTCAATAATGCATATACGAGCTATCGACGTATGAGTTCGGGGAACACAAAAATGAAAGTTGGCTCACAGAGATGAAGAAGTACAGGATAAAGGGCCACAGCAATCGCATCAAGATTAGTGACCTCAGCGTCAGACGCTCTCCAAAACCACTTTGGGCGTCCGCCGCGAAAAGTTGGTTCTGAAGGAATGAAATCGGTTTACCTGGCTAGCAACTCGCCGAATCGGACTCACTGTCAACATGAACTACACAGTGATCAGCCCGTGAGCTCAATGTGTGGCAAAGCAGGCCATACCGCAAGGATCACTAAATATATAAGTCCAACGTAATCCACTGCGGACGCCCTGTCAAAGGTTGAGTGAGACGCATCTCACACGTGACCGGGACATACACGGGAACGTCGAACGGCCTCAGGTCGTACACTACAAAGTTAACAGGCAGTGTTACAAGCATTGGTGCGGTATTCATCAAGCCAGAAATGTTGGGTTGTGACGCCAATTGCCTCGCAAAGTCGAGACCAAACGTCTGCGAGATATTCGTGAGGATCACGTTCACCTAGAAATGAGATGACGTTTAGTATATAGTGCATAAGCTGAAAAAAACACTTGCCCTTGGGGAAATGATAGTGCGGCTGCATAAGTGAGATCACCAAGCGACGCCTCGAAGTCAAGGTGCGAATGCTTACTACGCGGCTTCATTCCTTCCGCTAGTTAGGTATGCGCTAATTGCCTGGGAGGTATTGTACGTAGCATCGCTGGAGGTTACTGCCGCAAGCAGCTTGGAGGTCGAGTCAGGGTTAACTATGAGTGATAATGTGGGCCAGCTTCTGGAGCTCGCAACGCGCAGACACGCACCAGACACGGCCACCCAACAACGATGATCAAGAAGAGCCGCCTGGACGTCCGGTGGCCCGTTTGGGAACTCCGAGGCATTCTGTATCAACCACGATAGTTGTTCCGGACCATGTAAACTCGAAAACGCTTGCGTCACAGCTTGGCCAATCTGTTCCCCATCAAAATCCTAAAATCATTTTTGCCAGTGAATGGCCAGAACGTGTGGATGACGCCCGCGTTCAACAGTGCTTACTACAACGTATCCAGACAGGTTGTGGACGTTCCTGGAAGACCTGCCAAGGGCTGCCCAAAAGATAGACAAGACTGCCAATATAATGAACATCAGCAGTCCGACGGCTGCGACACTAATCTTGAGCCAGGTCCTCCTCGCGGCAACGGTTTCCCTGTCCATGTCGAATATGCCATGAGAAAATGGCGGATCCTACAGCAAGATCAGTGCCATGATGAAATAGAAAACAACACCATTATGCAGTCACATGTGATGAGTCGTATACATCATCCGAGTCGAGTCGCTGTGCCCGTGGCATCGTTGGTGAGATGCTGGTATAAATTGAACGTGCGCGAACACCCCAGGTGGAGGACGAGAGCGACTTATTAAGCGGGGTTTTGTAAAGGGGCTCTGGTTGAAGTGCTGAGGTGAGCAGCCCCGAACGATCGGTGGCCCCAGACACAACGGATGCTGATTACAATAGTGTTGAGGCCAACATCCTTTAATCCTGAGCTCGCATAAGGAAACCAGTGCATGTCCAAATGAATGTCGATAATCCAAATACATGGTGCGGGATGACGGTATCAGTTCGTCCAATATGTATAATATCACATTACGATTCGCTACCTTGAATATTGTATCTTCCTGTCGAGAGCAAACCCAGAGCGGGACGCCACGGGAATCAACGACGTTGTCTCCGCCTAGATTTCTTTGGAGGTTCTTCTTCGATCTCAACACGGCGTTGACAGACCGGGCATCGACCGGAAACGTCAGTTAACCAAGGGTCGATGCAAGTTTTCTGTGTAATGGTTCAGGAGAGAAGTAATACAAAGCATAGGGGTACCCACGTGGAAGACGTGACCACACGCCAATAGACGTAATGGCTGGGGCCCTTCCCCAGCGTCTTCGAGCCGAGGTAGTCCATCTCGCTCCTCCTCGGTAATATTTTCAACTGGGATCACTGCCTCTTCTGCACGAGGTGATGGCGGGGCAGCTGCTGGACTTTCCTTGTCAGGATCTTGGCGAGGAATTGCAGAGAGCCTCCTCGGTTGCTCGAAATCCATCAGGCAAATCGCACACGCAGCACGATTGCCCTCTAGCCTAACAAACGGATATTCACATTGTTCCCAGTTATCCTCCCAAGTCTCAGGTTCTTTGATTGTATCAGGCGTGGATACTTTAGCACTCCGATCCTTGATGTTGGCATCCGTCACGTTGTCCTTCCTGGCACCCTTTCTACGGAAAAAGGCAAACCTTTTTCTCGGCACAGGTGGAGGTAGAGGTGGCTTTGGAGGATAGGTGTGAATAGGCTTCGGCAAGGAAATGGGTGCTGATGTATCGTCGGGGGGAGGCGGGATATAGATAACGAGGGGGATGCGGTCGACGAGTGATTTGGGGAGCTTCCCGATATCGGGCTTGATGTAATGTGGGTTCTGTAGTGGATGACGGCCAAGGCAAAGTAATATGATGCTATAGAAGAGCTTGAAAAGATCGTTTCAGTCTTACGGGAAACCAACATCGTCGCGCGACTGACCATGATAAAAGGTAAAACCATGAACACAAGAAAACCGAAAAGAATGACTTCCAAAACGAGCAAGTACATGGTACACAAAATTCCAAAAGTGAGCCACCAGACGAGAGGGGCTGATAGACGGCAAGTGTTCACTGAAGTATACTCGAGGATGTGGGCGGTCAGGAACCATGTCAGAGTGAACATGGACAAAAAGAGTGACAAGCTGAGAGCAAGTCAATGCAGGTAGGAGATCGAATATGGGCTAACGAACCGTGCATAGATATGGTTGTAGGGTACTGGAGGGTCTTCTGAGTTGGAGCCAGTGGATGTCCCTCTGTCTTGTTGTCTTCGCTGCCTCAAGTCGCCAGGACGCGTGGGCTGAGTGTCGCTTGGCTGTGCGGTTGACTCGGAATCTTCTCTTGGGGTGTTATCTCTAGTCCTGATGAGGAAACATAGGTCATGAGGGGGCATGACCAACTCACGCCGATCGTATTCGAAGGTAGTTCCAATACGTTAGCCCGGACGACAGTGCAAGTCGGACGAGCCAGAGGCAATTCCAAGCAACCAGGGGCCGGCCGCACACATGAATTTGATCGATCAGCGCATCCTGAGGGCTTTTTACGACTGAAGCAACGCTGAGGAGGGCTATGACGGCGGTGACCTAGCAGTCCCGGGAGAATGAGAAGGAGGGCCTGGGAAAGAGGGAAACCCACTTGGAGGAAGTTGTAAATCAGTGTTCCGACTAGCGACACCAGGGCCTTCCTGGTCCTGGACGCATCTGGGCCCATTCCCAACAGGTCCTTTAGCCGCTGGTAGAACGACCGCGAGGGGGGCTGAGCCGGTGGTTGAGGTGGCTGGGTTGTGTTGTGGGGTTGGGCAGCTGGTGTCAGCCACGACGCTGGTCTTGCGGGGAGCCATCAGCGATCGGCAACAAGGACGGAAGAGAGAGGGGATTACTCTGGGAGGTCTGCGTTGGTCATGGGGGAGGAGGGGGCGGTCTCGAGACCGCGTTGGACGGAGCGGCGATGGGAGGCAGATATGCGGGCTCTGGCAGGCTGGGAGACGGTGGGGATGTCGCCGGTGGATTGGGTGCGACGGAGCGATTGTGAATCGAGGGCGGGGCCATGGAAAGACATGGTGAAGGTCGAGAGAGAAGGAGTGTGCCCGCCTCTCCGGAAATCCAAGCCGGCGCCAATCGTGGCGGGTGTTGGCTCGAGCAGACAAGCGGACCACGCCATCTCCGCACAGCACTCCTTTTTAATGCCACCCCTCCTCACGTTCGATGCCCTCCACACCCTCCTCGCCCCCAGGGCACCCATCCACATTCAGTACGCCGACGTCTTTGCCCCCTTTCTCGGCGTGCTCCCCCCCGCAGCCATCCAGCGCGCCTTCGCCGCCAGTGCGTCCCCCCTCCCCCGCCAGCGCTCGTCTTCACCCGCACCCCAGGCCTGAGCCAGCTCCAGAGGGACAGACCCGCCTACCGTGGCCACGACTGGTGGCCAGAGCTCATCAAGCGAACAGCCATCGGTGCGGGCGCCGACCCACGGGGTATGCTGTCGCCACACCGTAAACGCATGGGCCCTGACTGCATGCATGCAGCCGTGGAAGCCTCCCTGAACGCAATCGTGCCCCGGCTCATGGACCGCTTCAGTTCGGGCAGGGGCTACAAGCTCTTTGATGACACGCTCCCCGTGCGTACGTCGTGAGCTCATTCCGCCCAACGACCACGCATGACTCGAATCTCCAGTACGTCAACTACAGGAAATGAATATACGCACGGCGCTCGTTAGCAATTCGGATGCAAGAATGCGTATGTTCCGGCCATTCGGCACACAAGAGAGCTGTTCCCATGTGCACGACAGGTCTCGTTCTCGCCGACCTCGGAATTTCCTTCTTCTTGCATCCTATTGTCCTGAGCGAGGAGCAAGCTGTCGAGAAACCGAATCCCGAGATATTCCACCGTGCAATGCAACAAGCCGCGATGCCCTCCGGCCAGGCTGTTCACGTTGGCGATGACCTCCATTGGTATGCTCGCTTAGGTCCCTCCCTTGGCTTGATAACGACCGCCCAAAGCGACTATCACGGCGCACGGGCTGCTGGGATGCAAGCTCTACTTCTCAGGCGTCCTAACCCCGACGGAGACCACGAAAACAAAAGGGGAGATGAAGACATTCGGCATGTAGTGGTCGTCTCTAGCTTGCACGACGTGGTGGACTGGGTGAGATCGCATATCGCAGCGTAGATCATACCGCCCAGCTAGAATACTGGGTCGATACTTTCTATCGCAGGAATAGAATCCTTGCGGTGAAAGGTATGCTGTGATCCGAAAAATTTGGTATCTGTAGAAACTCGAAACACATCAAAAAGAACCAATGTCTGACCACGAGCTCTCTTTCACTGGCTTCAAGTAGTCCACTCTCATGATAGTTTTCTCCCTAGGCAGGACTATGTCCTCAGCCCTCTCGCCCTGCTTCAGCATCGTCCAGCGTATGACACGGGGGTCTTGCCGTAGCTTCAAAGCCAACGAATTGAGCGCCCGTGGCGACATGTCAAAGTACATGGTCCAATAACTAGAATATGCAGTCAGGGATGGACATGAAACAACGAGACCAAACTCACTCTCCAACGTTGTGGCTCTTTTTATGTCTCCTCATTACCTGAGGCAGCGTTCGGGTTCCCCAATACTCGATGTTCCGAACGACCCCACCCTGGTCCATCACATGGCGTGCAGACATTGTCACCAAGTCCTTGATATGTCTCTAATGCGTCGCGTTAGCCAACTCAATGCATGGCGGCCTGCATGAAGCCAGGCGACACACAACGCATACATATTCTCGAAAGTGAGCGGCTATACATAGCATCTTGTAGAACGGCATCACGCCAGAAAAGCGTTTGGGGGCGATGATGGTGGGTACTGTGCACACCAGCCTCGGCCCTCGGATGGGCTTTGTTTGTCGCCCTTCCGTTGATGTTGCATTACTAAGCAGAACGGAACTCAAACGCGAAGGCAACATAAGTACCAATCATTATGGACGGGCTCGCCAGCCAGCACGATGGATCCATTGGTCCGGGTCGAGTCAAGCTGCAAGGCTTCACCGGCTTTCAGAGCGCATCTGCCCCCACGCTGTTGTACTACGCAGCATCGGCGGCTTGTTTTTAATTTCCGACAGATCCCTTGTTGCTTCGTCGTCGGTGCAGTGGGTCAATTACCCCGAAAAGAGCACGTGTCTGTTGTGATCCCGACATGACTTATCAGTAAGCACTCGTCTCGTTCTTGGTGATTGCGGCTGGCATTTTGGCGGAATCGAGCCAGGTGTTCGATGGGATCCCTCACACGTGATAGGTCGCGGCCATACTGGTCCCGGAGCAAGTATTCTTTTCATGAGGACGACTGCAAGGTGCCCGGACCGTCGTAAAATAGAACGCACCTGGAGACGGATCATTGCCTTATTTTGAAGTTGCTGGCAGGGTGGACTATCCGATTGCCTATCTATGTCGGCGGCCAGGCTGGACAGGACCCAAATCCACGGGAGCACCAGGATAGGGAGTGTTGTGCTTGCGTAAGGTGGGCGTATTTGTAACCAGTCGGCGCTTCTTCTGATAAATGAAATTGATATCGAGAAATCGGGTGGCATTTTGCGTCATCCAAAAAGTACTGCGATAGCCACGGACACGTCCCTGAGGAGGATGTCTCTGAGAATCTGACCGTTTGTGCAGACCCGGGTGGCTCCCTGAACGAGCATGGATCTGTCGGCTCATGTCTCACTGGCCTTGCACCGGGACGAATGTCGTCGGGGGTGATCAACCTTACTTCGATAGTTCGTTGTCTGTCAGCCGTTGTCCTTCCAT
Organism: Tylopilus vinaceipallidus; assembly: GCA_038089215.1. Lineage (NCBI taxonomy): Eukaryota > Fungi > Basidiomycota > Agaricomycetes > Boletales > Boletaceae > Tylopilus > Tylopilus vinaceipallidus. Next base: position 76,854 of record JBBPKK010000013.1, read on the forward strand.
CCTTGCGTCACCACCGATCGTCCTTTTCGTGTCGGCCACTCTGATCAAGTTTTGGTAAGACCGTCAATCTGACCAGAAACCGCCATAGAATCACCCGAGCACGACAGTTGCTGTATTGTGTGATGCGCTCGCACTTCTCCGAGCGGCTTGGAGTCGCCTGTGTGCATGTAACGCAGTTGGTTTCTCTTGTCGTACCTGGTACACTTTCTGCCCCCTCTTATCGCCATCGAGTGCTGTGTCTGTCATGTCCCCGGTCTGCTGGCTCTGGTTTCAAACCTGCCCATTCCATACTCACCGTCCCGCGTGGGTGCGCGGAGGTAGACGAGATCCTACCTCTTCTTGCAACATCGCTTCTCTGTACGTCAACTCGGCCCATCAAATTAATCGCGCGTTCAGCCTATCCAATTCCCCGAATATTCCTTTTCTATCAACCGGCTTCTCCTCTCCCCTTCTTAAATCGTCGTCTACGTGCGGAGACACCTTTTCGAGCTTCATCCTTTTCCCCCATCATGTCTTCTTCGCTGCGCATTGCAGCAGACGGGACCAGCCGTCCTCCTCGCCTCCAACCTTCGCCCTCCCTCCCAAATTTGCGGTTCGTCCAATGTTTTGCCCTGTCTATTTGCCCTCACACGTGACGCAGCGCACGCACCTTTTCCTCCGACCCACAGTCGACGCGTCCACAGCCCACCACATACAAGTCCGCGTCTCAGACCACGTCCTTCAATTCAACAAAGATAGCTTCTAACCATCCGACAAAGGACGGCGACCTCCGCACGACCAAGCGATCTCGTCAGCAGTCCAAGAACCATCACTATCTAACACCGCCTCTCACCCCTGCCTCGTCCCTCACGAGTGATAGCACAGATCCGGACTCGACAGACCTAAGCGGCCCCAGCGACGAGCAATCCGCCTCTCCTTCGCAGAACGTTCTTTCCAGCGACTCTGCTGAAAGCCGCTTCTTGATTGTGAATTCCTTGTCGCGTCGCAAGCGGGCTGAACTGATCACGGTCACAACTTAGGTTGGCAATGTTCCAAACGACCTCCCCGACGACGTGATTGGTCCTTACTTCCATTCACTGGCAACAAGTCCGGATGGTCCATCCCTAACTCGGGCAAACTCGAGCACGGGCAATGTTATTCAGACCATCTATTATCGCTTTCAGGAAAAACGCGCAATCATCCTCGCTTTCTACGATATACGTGACGCGGAAAGAGTCAAACGCCTCATAGAGGCTAACGGCTCACGTACGCTCCATGGCTCTGATGCGGACGACCAGCAAAGAGCCACTTACGAGAGCGTGACGGGCCCATGGGTGGAGGTATTGACGTGCTTGTTCGTAGCCCCAGACCATTTCTTGCAGGTAGGTTGGTCTCGGTTCTCCGCGTCACCACATTTCTCAAGCGTCTCTCCAGCTTCTCGGTCAGTCAGCGTCGGCCGCCATGACACACACGGAAGGCGTGTTTTGCGTGTCAGTGGGTGGAATCATGGCGGAGCGTGACCATAATTACTCTGGCTGGAGTAGAGTTCGCTTCTTCGTGCCCGTCAAGCTCAAAAGCGTGCTCGCAAAGTATGGTGAACTCAAGTCGTTCCGCCTCCTAAAAGAGGATGAAGGGAAATGTAACCAGGTACGTGCTCCTTCGAATGATACCATTTGATTCAGTTGGCATGTGGATTCCGATGCCACCGCCTCTCGATTGCTGTTCGAGTAATTTGCTTGATCACAGGCTATTTCCGTTTATTTTTCCATGATGTAGATTCGCGCCTAACTGTTTCGTACGCTCATCAGCTTTTCATGGTCGAGTACTACGACATCCGTGCGGGAGAATTGGCTTGGGAAAGTCTGAACGGACGGATAGTCGACAACATGAAACTCCATCTCATCCAGAGAGATGTCTTACGTGGTGGACCTAGCGGGCCACGGGATCTTGAAAAAGAAGATTTGGTCGGTTTGGAAGGTCATCTCGGAGGTGGACTTGCCGCGGAGCCGAAGACGCCCACGGCTTCCACGTACTTGTCTCAGTCGCAAACGACCACGGTCGCGAGCGGAGTCCCTTTCCCTCTCCTCAATGATACAGGTCCCTGCGACCACCCGAGGCTTAGCGAATACGAAGAAGCCAACGCCACCAGTCCGGACGCAGGCACAGCTGTAAATAACCATAAGTCGACCATTCCCGATCGCCAGAAGCCTACCTCTCGTTATCCTGCGGATAACGTCGAACTCGCCACAGACGACACCTTCCCCATTGACCAACCTCTCGAGCGCGGCAGCCCCTTTCCCTCTGATCACGTTGGCAGACGTGGATCGAACAATCTCTTTTTTGACGCTGTTCGTTCCCGTCCACATCACAGGGTGGCTGAGGCAGATTACATGCGAACTGCCAACATGAACTTCATTGCGTTTGATCGTTCACAGGTTTGTCCTATTGAGATTGCTCAGGCGGCTGGTGGCGCGACCGACCTGTGCACGCCACCATGTCCCGCTCAGCCACACCTTATGCACGAGTATTTCACTCCTGCTGACAGATACGCTGGAGATGTCTCTATGCAGCCCCCTTGGGTCTCTCCGTCGCTCACTCATGGCATGCAATATCCTGTCTCCCCCCAGTCGCCCGTCCAGCCCATGTGCTCTCCGATATGTTGGGATGCGTCTACAGGCACTTGGGTCGCGTGGGGTGCACCAGGCATCTTGGCTGAGCAGTGGTCTGCGTTTCCACCCTCGCCGGGGTGTTATCATGGGACTGCCACCCAGGTCGTTCCCTATTCTTATCCACCACATGTGTCTCCGTCCCTGGCCACTCATCCGTACGGCACCACCCCCAACCGCGCTTATCCCACGTCGTATCCGGCTTCTCCGCGGGCTCTTCCAGAGAACAACCAACTGGACATTCGTAAAATTGAACAGGGCCTGGACACGCGAACTACGGTCATGATTAAGAACATTCCAAATAAAATGACTGATAAAGAGTTGATCGCTTACATCAACAAAATTTGTCCGCGGCGCATCGATTTCCTCTACCTGCGAATGGACTTTCAGAACGGTACGGGGTCCAATACGTCCCAGGAGTGTGGTCGCATTGATCTTTGCTGTTCGGCAGGGTGCAATGTCGGATATGCGTTCGTCAACTTTATAGGCGTGGAGGATCTGTTGCGGTTCGCCAAGGCGACGTTGGGTGAAAAGTGGTGAGTCACGCATCAGGGCAACGGCCTCTGAACGGGCCAATATATCACACCACAGGAACATGTATTCGAGCGAGAAAGTGTTGCAGATGAGCTACGCCAATTATCAGTGGGTCTTTGTGCGCCGAAATATGTGACATGGCTCAAACGGCGATGACGTTGGCAGGGGAAAAGAAGCACTGGTCGAAAAATTCAAGAACTCGTGCATCATGGACGAGCGTGAGGAGTGGCGTCCCAAGATATTCTTCTCCGATCCCGGGCCGAAACAAGGACACCCAGAGGAGTTTCCGAAGCCGACACACATGCGGAGAAAAGAACGGAGCTCGTATAATCGCGGGGCGTTGTTTGTGCCAGGCATTAACGGGGGGCACCCCAAGACGTTTCTAAATGCCACGCCTGCCCATCCACGCACCAATCGCTTAATGACGCCGGGGGACGAACGGCAGCGAAAGCTGAGCTAATGGCGACAGCCATTGAGCACGGGGTGTGAAAGAAACTCTGTTTGTTATACCGTCATCTCATCCTGTTACCCGAACACTGATGCTGCTTCATTCTGATCGCGGTGCTGCGTTGTATACGTAGTTATTATTTTATATTTTAAACGCTAACTGACACGAGGTGTACTTGACGTTCAGTGTTCTGCGAGGTCGCGTGTTTCGATGCTCGTCTGCTTTACAGTAATTCATACCCCAGCATACCCTACCTCGGGTAACTAGACAAGAAATAAGCTTTGCTTTCGCCTGATCCGCGGATGATCCGCGCAACCATAAACCTTCGTGAGCTGGAGGAAAAAAACATTCGGAGATGAAACGGACATGGACTCCGACACAGACGAGCTTGGTCGGAGGCGGCGGAGCGGGAAGGGGGCTGGGGGTACATGTGGCCTAAAAAGGCAAGAGCACCTGGCAGCAGGACCACGACGCCCATGGACCCGTCCAAGCTCGAGGAGGACAGGGCCCGCCATGCACGCCGCGCCCACCTCCGAGCGCGCAACCTCTCCCTCGACTCCCCAGGTGTGCATTCCCCGCCCTGCCCCGGCTGCCCTCCTCACCGCCCTCTCCAGAGTCCTCCAGGCTCGATTCCTCCCTCAAGCGTCACACCGCACTCATCAAGCGCATCCGCCAGTCTATCGGCGCCGACAACCGCGACCAGATCATCAAGGACATCGACGCCCTCTCCCTCGAAAAGTACATCGACGAGCTAGCCGGCGCGGTCCCCGATGGCATCGCCCGTTGCAAGTCCGACAAGGACGTCTGGGCCGCCGTGGAGGTGCGCCCATGTCTCGTGCCCGACGTCCCGCTCACTCGTCCTCCAGGTCATATGCACCCTCCACAGGCGCTTCCCGGCCTCGTTTTCCCCCAGGCTCCTCGACATCCTGGCCGCCGCCATCGCCGCGCCCTCGAGGGCCGCCCTCTCTGCCCTGCCGCCAGATCAGCGTGAGAAGGAAGACGCGGCCAGAATCTCCCGTCAGCGGCCTGTCCTCCGCGTGTGCGCCGAGCTGGCACTGGTCGGCGTCATCAGGGATTCCCCCACCAGGAGCGGCGGCGAGTGGATCATGAAGGCCATCAAGGAACTGGTACGGTCTCCTGCTCCGTCCCGCGGATTGAGCCTGATGCCCGGTCCAGCTGTCCCACGACCCCACTCTATCTTCCCTCCCCCTACTCGCGACGTTTCTCAAGTCCTATGCGGGCCCGTATCTTGGGTTGGTGCCCGCACAGAGCAGGCAGATACCGAGCGACTCGGAACCTGGGACACTCTCTGCCATCATGGCGAGCGAATCTCAAGCGAGCTTTCCTCCGCTGCTCCATGAAGACGAGGAGCTCGTCGAGCAGGACATTCGTGACCGGTTCAAGCGCATGTGTGAAGGCTACTTTGATAACGTGGCTAAGAAGCTCGTTTTGGATCACAAGGTACCCACACGCACTCTCTCCTCCCAACGTCGCCCGTCCCTCAATCCTGCGTATTTACAGCGTCTTCAAGAACAGGACCGTCGCAACCATGAAGCATACATCCGTTCCGGCGAGATATTTGAAGACCGCCAACAAGCATACGAGAAGATGACCAAGGGGTACGAGAAGCTCCTTGCGAATTGCCAGACGTGCGTACGACTCTCTCGGTCATGTCTGCCATTAACGACGCGGCTCTTCCAGCCTGTCAGAACTGTTGTATCTGCCTATGCCTGCGCTGCCAACAGCCTCTCAGAAGTCGGACTCGATCCAGATTGGGTCGAATACGGGTGGCATGTTCGCAGACGAATCGGAAGACGTGTTGCTCGCACCCGGTGGCAAGTGGGAGGATGAGGAGGAGCGCAAATTTTTTGAGGACATTCAGGATCTAAAGGATTTCGTTCCAAAGAGTGTTCTTGGCATCGAATCAGAGGAAGGAACCGACAAGGCGGCAGATGAGGAGAGAGTGAAAGCCGAGAAGGAAAGGGCCGAAGCAGAGGCAAGGAAGCTGGAACAGGAACTCGAGAGACTTGAGGCCAATGGGGATATCCATGCGAACGGGAACGCCCATTTTGAAGATAAACCAGAGAGCCCGAACGACGACGGAGATGGGTAAGCCGAACAGAGCCACTTGCTCGACAGCCCGCTGATGCCTCGAAACGTTTAGCGCAGTCACCCCCACGCCAGCGTCCCCCAAGTCGTCGACCCCTACCTCGTCGCCTCAATTGGCACCGCAGGGTCCGTCACAACTTCTTACTGCGCTCTTAGCACGTCTCCCAGATGCGACCAACCGGGCAATGATCGATCAAGCCGCCGTGGAGTTCACGCTCCTTAATTCCAAGGCTGCCAGAAAGCGGCTCATCAAAGTGGGTGCCCAGCCATGATTCTTTGCCTGGGCAGCTTGGTAACTGTGAACTAGTTCTTGACCACTGTGCCAAAGAACAGAACAGATCTCTTGCCTCACTACTCCAGGTTCGTTGCTACCCTCAACAAGTACATGCCCGACGTAGGATCGGAGCTAGTCGCTTCCGTAAGTCTGCACGTTCAATCTACTGGTGTATTGGAGGCTTACTGATGAGTCAAGCTGGATGAAGAGTTCCGATATTTACAAAGGAAGAAGAATGTCGTGAAAGAGCTTGCCGAAACACGAATCAAGGTACGTCGCTCCGAGTGATGGCGGCAGGTTATGGACCCATCGTCTAAACAGAACATTGTCTTCCTGTCGAATTTGACCAAGTTCCACGTCGTGCCATCTCACCTGATATTGCACATGTTCAAAGTCTGTCTCGATGATTTCTCGGGTTCCAACGTGGAGAACATGGCTCTGCTTCTCGAAGGTTGTGGACGCTTTCTGCTACGAAGCGAGGATACGAAAGAAAGGTTCAGTACCATGGTACGGATTTATCCTCTCTCGGCGTCGCTCTATCGATGGCTTAACGTTATCTAGCTCGAGCTCATGAAGCGCAAACAAAGCATGCAACATTTTGATCAGCGGCAAATTCTCTTGTTAGAGAACGCCTACTACCAGGTTTGAACTTTGGGACCAGTCTAGAATTGCATCCTGAGTATCCGTATAGTGCAATCCCCCAGAACGTGCCCCGCGTGTGGAGAAAGAACGAACACCGATCGAGCTTTTTATCCGTTACCTCATATTTGATGTTCTTTCCAAGAAAACCATCGATAAGGTGTTGAAGCTTATACGAAAATTGGATTGGGACGATCCTGTTGTACAACGCGCTTTGCACAAAGTTTTCACGAAGCCGTGGAAAATCAAATACAGCAACATCAGCTTACTCGCAATGTTGGCGTACGACCTGCAGCGTTATCATGCTGCTTTTACCATCGCCATTGTAGATCAGGTGCTCGAAGATATTCGACGCGGGCTGGAGCAAAACGTATACAGTACAAACCAGCAACGAATAGCAACGATAAAGTATCTCGGAGAGTTGTACATCTACCGTTTGGTAGGCTCTAGCTTGGTGTTTGACACATTATGGTCTCTCGTGACATTCGGACATCGTCAGTCTCGATTACACTTGCATTGCATCCTCGCACTTACATGTAGCCCTAGCTGACGGTCAACCATTACCGCGCCAGCCCTGCCCGCTCGACATGCCAGATGATTATTTCAGAATTCGCTTGGTTTGCGCGATGTTGGACACCGTTGGCATGTGTTTTGACAGGGGCAGTCAGAAAAGAAAGCTCGATACCCTCTTGGTGTTCTTCCAGGTGACCGGTCCTTCCTGGCTGACTGCAGAAGCACTAACTTCACCCTTAGTACTATGTTTTGTGTAAAGAAGAGCTGCCCATGGATGTTGACTTCATGTTGACAGACTCCCTTTATGTAAAGCAGCTTTGTAATTTGCATGTCCGTGGTCTGACCGCTGTGCAGGCCGTTCGACCGAAGTTAGCGATGCCGAAATCTATCGAGGAAGCTGCCGCGGCAGTGGATGAGATGTTCAACACCGCCGCGCAAAATGCCGGATGTGAGTAGCTCCCGCGGTTCTCTTCTTGGCTGAGCATGCGTTAAAGTGACAACTGAGGGCGACGGTGATAGTGGTGAAGACAGCGATGAGGATGGGGAACGACCTCAACAAGCTGACGAAGAAGACGATGATACAGCTGGCCAGGAATCTGCAGTGAGCATTGCTTTCGTTGTTTCCACGATGGCCACTAGACGTCGTCTTTCCATAGGCTGAAGATCGCGCACCTTCGCCAGACCCTGTTGTAGTGCTCTCCGCTCAGGAACACCTTGGTCCCTCTGAAGAAGCGGATGCAGAATTTGCAAAAGAACTTGCCAAGATCATGACAGATTCGTCTGTCGAGTCAAGAAAGGTTGACAAAAAGGCAGCATGGTGGGACTCTGCCGTGTTGGCACCTGGCTCCAGAAAGAAGCGCATCGATGATAACGGGGGGGATGCGGATGGTGAAGGCAATGCAGCCAATGGCGAGTCGGTCATGAACTTCACTGTAATCACAAAGAGGGGCCACAGACAACAGGTTTGCTGGTCATATGCCAAAGGAAGATCTGAGTTGATCAATTTATAGGCGCGTTTTTTGCCCATCCCTTCAGATTCTGCTTTGGCAGTGCACACCCGTTCGGCGCAATTGCAGGACAAGGAAGAGCAACAACACCTGAAGCGCCTCGTCTTGAACTACGAGCAGAACCAAGAAGCTGAAGAATTGAAAGGTAGCCCCTTTGTGGTATCTGCTCGTCGACTGATTTGATAACGGCTTTCACGATAGCGTTGGAAAACCGAAGCCGGGCTAGTGCGATCAAGATCCGCTACGTTGGCTAGCAGGCGATGACTTGTCGCACTGGAACAGGCCAATAAATCGGCGGCGCATTAGTGTAGCCTTTTCGCTCGGTAGCGATCATGCTGCGATCCTCCGCAACCGCTTCCGGGTTCTCGGGGTCGCGCTTCCAGTCAAGACGCCACGCTGGTCGCCGTGATTTTGTCGTGGTGTCTTGGGCACACCCTTGTCCCCCACGTTGTACGGAGTCCAGGTTCAGTATCCGCGTTGACGACCTTATGTACTTTGACGGCCTCGGACTATCTTATACAGCAGCCTTTTCAGTCGCAGGTGCAATGCAGCCATGCTTGTAGCATCTTTACGTGACTTGCTTGTTTTCCTCCGAACCACTAGATGACGCACGATCCGTTCTTCGAGAGGCGAGCTGAACAACTCCGAGCCAATGTCTTGGTACAATGTGGGCACCCAACCACTGGTCAGATTAGAAATGCCTGTTCAGGGTCTGTTTCGGTGATGGGAACGTTGATCCGGTAATGACGACTCGGTCAGCACTACGCCTTGATTGGGAGAGTGTCTCGAATCAGTTTGGTACATTATCGTGGCCCGTGCGGCTTGGATTTCATTGAAACGTAGCCGGTTGTGGGCACAATCTAACAGATCACTCTCGAGCGCGAAACCGATTCATGACCGAGGATACCGAGGCATGAACGTTGCAATGAACGTTTGAACATGGGCGCGAACACCTTCCTCCACCAGTGCGATCTCAGTTCGTTGGGAGGGATCCGAGGGGTTCTATTCATTTCATGTTATGCACTGAGCCATGTCGTTTACTCTGATTGGACTCGGACACGCAATTGCGGGTTAGGAAACTCTTATGCTCTTCACACTACCATTTTCCGGTCCAGCAACAAAGAATACATCTCGCCTTCCCCACGTTGTCTCTCCGACCTCGCGTCCCATAGCGGTGCTTTCATGTCCGATTCCGACGACAACTACTTCACGGACGAGTTGGTGCTCGATGACAAGACGCTCGCTGTTCTCGATGCAGAGGAATCAAAGTTCATACGCGCCACCAGCACCCAAACGCAACAGAGCGTCGGGCCACCTCCCAGTAAGCGTCAAAGGACGATGGGATCATGCCTGCCGCAGCCTCAGCGAACGCTCCACGCTACGGACACCTTGGGCGACCTGGACGACCTCCCCGACGTCTCCGTTCGGCGGGACGGCACCTACGCCGTCCAGGATAAGCAAAAACGCCCATCGGGGCCTCCTACTCATCGACAGGGCATCGCGCCAGGTCCGAACGTCGTCATGCCGGTGGGGTCGGCGGGGGCCACTGGCGGACCCAGGACGGTTGCGCCTGCGATTCGGGGCGCTGCGCCGGTCATGCGCAGTACAGGTCCCGCGAGAGTAACTCTGGTTCCTTCTCGCCCGCCCTCTTCTGCGCGTGGCACGCGGTCCACGCAGTCGCCTGCTTCATCGCAGGAAGTGTCTCGGGTGCCGTCACTGGGACTTCCTCAACGCGTCAACAGGGTTCCGCCCGCGACCGCCTCCGGCAGTCATGCCGATCAGCTGCTTCAACAAATAGATGAGGTGTGGTCTTTGCGTGCACTGCCTGACGAGGCCGTACATGGACTGAAGACCTTTTCTTACAGCTGCGTAAAAAGAACGAAGCGATCCGAGCCGAGATGGAGTCGGCTCTGGAAGCGAAGTTTGCCAAGGAGGGCGAGGTGACTATTCTCAGAAAACGTCTGGAAAAGGTAGGTAAATACGTTGCTCCCCGCCGGCATCCTCCATAACGCAGATCGTGCTCGTGCAGACTACCCAAGAGCACCTGGCCCAGGTCACGAAGCTCAAGTCTGCAAAGGATGAGTCCGACGCGAAACATGTCTTATTGCAGAAGCAGTTTGAGGCAGACAAGGAACGTTTAAAGACAGAGCTGACTTTCAGAGTAAGGAGCGTCCATGTCCTTGGGTGACTAACCGAATGTTTTGCAGCGCCACGAATTAGAGACGTCTTCGCGTAAACACTCCCCGGCTGTTTTACCCGGGGAGCCACCTTTAGCCACTCAGAGGCAGAGGCTGGGTCAATGGAATTCTGCTGGCCCACCCCGGCTACCACCAGAAACGCCTCGGCGCCCCCGCTTTGGTGTCATATCCGATTTCGAGAAGCCCAAGAATTCGCCCGCGCTAGAGACGCAACACCTCCCGTCAGGTTTTCAGGCGGGCCCTCCATCCTTCGGGGGCCACAAGGGAAAAAAGACAAACTCGTTCAGTACTTTCGTGAGTTCCATCTGTTCGCCTGGCGTGAACATGTCTACAACTGTTTTTCAGCAAGGACCCGCTATCATTTCAAGCACTAGCCAGGTGTTGCCGAATGCGAGTAGCCAATTTTTCCGACCCGGGGCATTTAGTACTCCAATGGACGATGGAGGGCCCGCGGAGGATTTTGTTCCTGATGTTAGCGTCGACGATGTCCATATGGTGGAAGCAGAGACTCCAGCCATGAGTTTGTCTACCCAAGAAAATACTACTGTTCTAGCCCTTCCGAGTTGGAATCTCGTCGTCGGTGTTTCCATTTCTTGATCATCTCTTCTATGCTGATGTGTAATAGCTCCATGATATCATGCTAACACATAAACTACAGGGATCCGAACTCCCGACTCTGCAGCTACTTGTATGCGTGTCGCTGGCAGACGCAGTTCAAGTCCAGTCATATGGTGCTGCATTATTGCGAATATTTGATACACTAGGGAGCATCCCCACTCAATCTGGTGGGGATTTTGACGATTTAGCAAGAGTTATCTGTTGTGCACTTTGTGAGATCACCGAGTTATTAGTAAAGAATAATCTGGTATTGCTCCCCCACTTGCGGTATTTTGGGCCATCACTCAGCCCCTGCAGATCACCCCACTAACTGCTGCTCTGAACCTACTTACCAAACTCGCATACATGTCGCCATCGATCCGTGCTCCTTTATTGTCGCAGCGCTCTTCAGATCCCGACGGGACACCACATGTCTTGGAAGTGCTACATAGCATCATCGGAGATCAACTCCAGAAACTTGATGTTACAACTGGAAATGAGCCTCCAGAGCTCCACTCGCTCGGCAAAGAAACACTATCTCTCTACGAAGCAATGGTGTGGTGGATTCCTGACGACATCGAAGATAGGCAAGGCTCCCCAGCAGGTCATATGCCACTTGCTAATAGTGAACTCAGGCTGAGCACGTGTTCAAGCCTGTCAAACTTGCTAACGACCTTGCTTCGTCCCCGCCGCCCGCTGTGGTTCCTCGTCGAAAGCATGTGGTTGCTCACATGGTTGTCGACAAGTATGATTCATGCAATTTTAGCAGCCTCCCAGTTAACACGGTTTCAGGACGGAGCCTTCGAGTCTTTCGCTCACTGTTGTCGAGTGAGCCGGCGCGAAGTAGTGAAGGACCTGCAAGTGTCGTTTTGCCACAAATCGGTCTCGTGTGCTCCCTGCTGACTGATACTAACCACCACGGACTCGAGGTACGCCGTTCATGCTTTCCTTTCGGCCCATTTTCTGATCAGAGCACGCATTGCAGGCAGACGAACTCAAGAGTCGCATCATCATGTTCTTTAGCATACTCTCCAATGTGCACCCCGACGCATATACGCTGCTGGTTGAATCTCAAGAGCTGATCCCTTCGATAGTTCTCTACATATGTCATCTGGCAGTGCCAATCTGGGGTTTCGATGGGGCAGTCTTGCACAATTTTCAAGCTGCCACAAGGTACTCGCGTCGTTTCGGGACAACGGGCTGTTTGGGGCTGACTCCCGTGGAACAGGACGGTACAGCTCATCAATCACGCCATGTTGCTGCTCTATCACTTGGTCATCGGCGAAGATGCAACGGTCGACTTGCGCGAACGCCTCTCGTGTGCACGAGCAGAGACGCACCAGGCGCTGATTCATCCCTTTATCCCGACATTTGGTTGTCTCAGTTACGCGAGCCCTCCGTATTGGCTTGATGTCAAGGATAAGGAAAAACTGAGTGCAGTCGGAGGTCTGTGTTTAGTTCTACAATGGGAACGATGTCGCTAACGATAGGCGTTCAGCGCTGGCCAGAGCTCTCCTCGAGAGGGTAATTCAAGGGCCAGAACTAGACATGATTTGGGAAACATACCAGGATGACGGAGATGAAAGCAACGAAGCTTCGATGGACGTAGATGACGAGGAGGTAGAGGCTCAGATAATTGCAAACTCGTAATTGGCATATATATATGTAGACGACAGTCCCACCGGGAGACGAAACGAACGGCACGCTTCGAGACATTGCACGATGGTCATTCAAGGCATGTCCAGTGTGCTAGGTCTGGTTGTCTGGGAAGGTGAAAAGTCTAGGTCTCAAAGGTACAACATAGCCGGAACTTGCCTCACGACAGAATTTCTTCCTCCATTGCATATGCCTCTTCTCGGTCTTGGACAACTGTAACCAAACCATCGTCTGGGATCTCTTGAGAATGAATGTGCACGTTTCCGACCTGTATTTAGCGGACCAGCGAAGTCGAAGCTTCATCTGTCGATGGCAGACGCACGGTGATTCGGCATCCGAGAGAGCTGCGATAAAAACGTACCGCATAGGGCGGCACCGAGGGTGTAGTGGCGTTTCTGGACCCGTCCCACAAGTGCGGTACGGCGATCGACGACACCTCCCCGGCGCTCTCGAGCCACAGCTTCCACAGACAGTCGTCCCAGTCCAGTGCGCGCGCACCAAACAGGTACACCCGCTCGGTGCACCAGACCGGGTGGTCCCGCGGGAGCAGGACCGGCGCGAGGGCAGGCCGCGGAGCTAGCGCCTGCGGCGTTGCGTTGCTCAACAGGACCGGACGCGGCACACTGACGGGCAGCTTGGTCAGCCAGTGCGCGCCGTGGGGCGAGAGCAATGTCCTGGGGATGCCGTCGGGGAACAAGACCACCCGGGACGTGCGCGCAAAGAAGCGGGCCATGTTGAGGTATACATTGGATGACCCGCCGGTGATCGAGGGCACGTAGAGCACATGCACACACGCGTGCACGTTGGCAAGGGTGCGCTTGGCCTTGGTCGAGGTCGTGAGTGTGGTGAGATGACCGAGAAGGCGCTTGTAGGCAGTCGAATTGACAGAGTGTGCAGTGACAACGATGAGGGAGACAGGACCGCGCCACGCAACAGCAGATGCGAGCGCTTCCTCGATGTGTGCGTCTTCGATCCAGAGACAGGCGGTGAGGTCCGATGTAGACCTGTGGCCTGGGCGAGCTTGCACGACGAACATGTCCAAGTGTGCTTGCGGGCCAAGTTCTCTAAATGCGACAGATAAACGTTGGGAAAGCGTGATGTTCACCAATGGTGTCGGAAAGGACGCATCATGGATATCTGCCTCAGCCTGCCAGGGTAGGCGATACCGAGGTCGAGCAGCTTGAAGCGCTCCCAGAAAAAAACTATGGATCTTGATGGTCAAGAAAAGTACGCAGATGCAACAATACAGCGCGAGGAATGCGCGCAGCCGTCGGCCGTGCCCGCCGCGGATCCTCCAGAGGTCGTCGTCTGACAAAAAGGTCGCAGGGTCTGTGATGACCTGCTTCAACAGACCAAGTCGCCCCACGCGCGGTGGCCTCTGCTCGGCGAGGCCACACTCCAGTGTATGCAAGTCATCCTCGCCCGTGCCTATAGTGCCCAGCGGGATCTGTTCAGAGTGGGTGCGAACGCGGTGGACATGGCAAAGACTAGAAAGGTGACTTTGGTAGCTTCCTGAACCTGAAAGCGACACTCGGTGCCGCCTGCCGGTGATTAGATTCGAAGGGACAGACTTGCTTTCGGGAAAATCTATCAGAACCATCAGAACGCTGCTTGCAACAGCGCTCCCCTGCATATAAGAGTCTGGGTTTCTGTCGATGGGCAGAGGCGAGACAGTTGGCATGCAACAGCTAGTCCAAGTCAAATGACAACTCGGGCCACGGCAATTTGGAATCCTGTACTCCGACAGACGAACAGACCATAACAATATCGGGGCCCATGCTGCAGAGCTGCTGTGCACCTTGGCTACAGGAAAGAGGCAGAGCGAATCCCCACACATACGCTTTACATAGCGCAAGTGAAAACTCAGACCCAGCTCTAGTGTTGGCAACGTATCAAAAAGACCATGGCAGATTAGATCAAGATCCCTAGATGCACTTTAAAAACGCATCTCAACACCGTTGTCGACTATCAATCATCATCCTCGATGTCACCAAACTCAAACATTCCCAAGCGATCCCGTTTGCCAGCTGCAACGCACTCTTGCAGGTGTTTGACAAACTGTGGATACGCCCCAAGGTACTTGCAATTCTTTCGATCAATGGATGCGAGACCTTCGTGGAGTAGATCTGCATTGATACAAGCAAGCGGATTCTGCGCGGAGACCGGATCCGTGGGGTCGATAAGTCGGAGGTGTAAGGTGTTTCCTTCCCTTTGATCGATGTTGGCGATTAGTTTACGTCCTTCGCAAAGCGAGCGGAAGCGGTCCACTGCCTCCTGGTAGTACTCGCTGTCGGGATTCACCAACTTCACGAAACTATGCCACAGATCAATACACATGGAATAGGAAACATGGAGGCGCAAACCTGAGGCGTGCATCCTGTGCTTGACCGGGAAGTGAACGAAATTTTGGATCAAGCGGCCGCAAATCCGAGAATGCAACGGTATCTTGATTTCCATAGTCGATAAATGTGACCTCGGCCTCTTTTTTTATGGGTGATGCTCGGCGAATCTTGGCGCGGTACCATGAACCATCAGAGAATTTTGCAGAGACCAAATCACCATTGACGGGTGTGAAGCTTGTGGATGCTGCCGCAGATTTGTGATGCAATGAAAAGTCGCGCATCAACTTTTCCAGAGAGGCGATACCTATGACCGGAGCTGTTTGAGCAAACCATCAACCAGAGTGCGTTGATGGGCCAACCTTCCGTATTCAATAATTGGACGGAGAAGGTGAGTCCGTTCTTCGTCCGTACGTCACTGATGATGATATCGATATACTCCGGCTTTAGTGGCGCGGAAGTATCCTTCACTGGTGCCTGAGCGGCTTCCTCGGCTTCTTCATCGTAGTCTTTCCACACCTACATGACCACCCACAATCAGCTTAATTTTCTGCATCAGTCAATTCAAACTTACGTTGCGGCGTGCTTGTTTCGCCTCGATCTACCGTTCATCCATCAGCGTCAGTGGGTAAAGAAAGACAACAATACAGACTTCTGCGTCGTATAATTGCTTTGCCCATGGAAGGCCATCCGCGGAGAACGCGTGCACAGATGCATAGCCCTCTCTAACAAGGGACACAGCAGCATTTTCGTTTTTCAACCACAAAGCTCCGATAAATCCACCAGACTTGTCGGTTGATTCGACTTCAAACTCAACGTCACGTTGCATGTATCGCCTTGTTGAAAATTCTGCGGCTTCCGAACCAAACGGTTCGCTTTTTTCTGAAGCACTGCGGGCCGTACGCGGCGCCCTGATGCCTAGAAAGATATTAGACAATGAATCGGGGAAACGATGACGCAACAGAGTACCGCCGAGCACAAGGGTGAGGGTTTGGTTATCCTTGGGAAGGTATAGCCTGGATGGGCACATATAAGTCACAAACTGGAACGGTAATGCGGAATGTGTACTTGAATCGTGACCCAGAGGCAACATAGTCAACTATTCCAAATATCTTGCCCTGCCGCTTGAAGCCACTCAGAAACGAGTTTGCGCGGGCTGCAGTCTAAGAACAGTTCGATCAGGGCTACCACGCACGTGGTCCTTGGGCAACCTACCTCGGACAGATTATGAGGTTGTTTTGGTGGTGGTGGTTCCTTTCCAGAGTGAATCCCACGAGTTTCGGATAGTGCACTGTAGGAGAAATTCATAAAAGTCAAACGAGACAATGATGCCGACATACGCTTGTTCAGCTGCCATAAATTTATCGTAGTCTGGCGATCTGTCTTCATCATCCCGACGATGTCGAACAACGCTTGCGAGACCCTTTTCAATCAACTGCTCAGCGATGTTCCTAAATAATAAATTAAGCAACTGAAGATAGGCAAGTGATCTTCTTGGGGAAATTGCCTTACGAGTTTTGTCCTCCATACCGGATGGTGGCGCATTCTCGCTCCTCAAATTCCCCATCACGGGGACGGACGAAGTCGATCGTTATCCTGACACTTTTGCCGATGAGCCTCTTCCGCAAAAATTCCCGGGCTTCATGGGCATAAAATGCCTGCTTGGGATCTGAAAGTCTAAAATACAACACATTCGTTAGACATACAGCCCGCGGCGATTATCAAGCCTTACTTGGGTCCTCGAGTGGAACTCAAATACAGCCTTCGCTCCTTTCCACTATCTTTCTCGGCCACTGATATTTGATCAGCGCTCCATATGCGGATAACAACACCCTCGAACGACCGCGAATTCCCGTTTGAACTGCCAGTAGCTTTTGAAGCGGCAACAGAAGGAGTCGGAGCACTTGCATAGATACATGCCCGTTTCTCTTTGGCAGCTTTCTCAGCTGCCCGAAGGCGCTCCATGCCACCTCCACTTGCCAGCATGCCCGCGTGCCAGTCGACGACGCGTGCTAGTCCGGCGGCGACCAAGTGTTCAGCAACATTTCCAGCAGGGTGAAGGACTACGTCACTACTATCAAAAACTTTGAAAAAGTAGCAAAGATAATGATGACTTGCCTGAACCAATAAAGATGGAAGCGGGTGAAGGTGGTGCGCTTGTAGCGCTTTGAAATGGGGTGGCAGGCGAATTTGGCAGTGACAAGATCACGACACGAACAGCACGTTGAAGTAATCGCGATTCAGTGAAAAATTTTGCCTAAACTGGCTTAGCTCGTGCAATGGGCATGTAAACTAGGGAATGAACCTCTTCTGCCCAGGGTTCTGATAGTTCGTCAGGCCTTGAGGATGTTCTCGCACAACGGACACCCGCGAGTGCAATATTTATCAATTGATGTTCTCCATCAGTCACGAAAAGTCGCACACGAAGGGTTGATCCATCTCGAACTTGCTCCACGAGAGCTACAGCAAGGACGATTAATCCACGATAAAGGCAGCACGTGCTAAAACATGCCATCAATTGATTTTCCCTTCCACTCTGAAACAAATGTTTGCGAGTCCTGGGGCATCGTGTAATGGACTACACGAGTCTGGCACGTGCCAACTATTGTTAGTGAAAAAAGAGGGGGCCGGGATATCTAACACAGACCCGAGGACCATGGGGATTCCAAAGACCTAAACCCGCTGCCTTGGCCTCGGCTTCAAGGTCGCGCTTCCGAGTATCGTCATCGGTTGGCTCGCGCTTCAGGTCCTTGACTTTAACCCAACCGTGCTTGAGTAACTCTGAAATTACATCGAGGCCAGCAATTTCGGCTGTTCCAAGATCGCGCGTGTTATCGTCATTGGGCGGCAAGCTGTGTATCGAAGTAAACGAGATGGGCTTGCCGACCGCCATGGCGCGTAGAAAATCACGAGACTCGAATGCCCATGGCTAGAATCCAAGAGATCGGTATGAAGGGGCGTCACTTGCAGCATATAGGGACTCGCCTCGTCTTCCCTGGTAGTGTTGCCCATTCTCGGAGCGGTCACATCCGCAAGGTGAAGGATTCTGGGGGATGATCGTGTTAGGTTAAAGATCACGTGGGAACGGGAGGGTTGGATACCTTTCCTTTGGAGGCTGCCCCTGTGGACCTGGGGGGCCACGGAGGACGAGGGTGTCACCGGAGATGACGGCTGTGCGCAGTTGGAATGGAAGTCAGTCATACGAGCAGGTGTGTGGAGAGCACACGCACACTTGACGATCTGGGAAGAGGGTCAGGACGAGCACAAAAAGGGGGAGCATACATACAGCTTTCATGGACATGGTTGCAGGAAGGAAAGAGAAAGCGGTGGATATATGCGCTTTTGAGTGGAGGGACGAGAATGTGATTCCTTTTTTGGGTGACGGATGATACAGCGGAGAGGCCAAACTTGTGCATGGCACGCGGGGAGCACGAGTCGTAGTCGAGGGATGGTGCAGTGCCTTGGAGCGCTACGGGCGGGTAAAAGCGGCGACCTCAGCGCAGCCCCAGACCATTTCATTTCTCCCTCTGCCCACAGCGTACCCTACAGCATCGTGTTTGCCACCCCAGCCTATGAACACCTCCCGTTTCCATGAACACCTGGCTTCCGACTTCTCCAATGACGACCAGCACCCTGAGCTGGCCAGGAAAAATGACCTCCGCGACCGCACTGACATCATCGCGCAGATACGGGAGGCAACGTCCGCCCCGTCACCCCTGACCAGCTACCTTAAGGACCCTTCTGTCATTGACGCTATCGACGGCCCAGAGACGACCCACTCTCGCCGCCAGAGGCACTCTTCTTCCAGCTCTCGCAGCCGGGAGCCACGCTCCTCCACCATCCTCGGCCTTGTCCTAGCTGAAGAAGAAAAGCAGGCTCACAAACTCAAGTCGCTCCTTCGATCAACAGGTGACAGACTCGATCGGGAGATCCGTCGAGCGAACCAGGCTGTGTCCAGAGCTGAACTTGCAGAGTCTAAGGTACATGATCTGACCGCTCGCGTCTCGAAAGCCGAGTCCAGCAAATACGTCGTAGAACTCGGGGCTGCACGTGCCAAAGAGGAAATTAAACGGTACAAGCTGCAAATCGAGAGCCTCGAACGCGATGTAAAGCGACTGCAGGCTGACGTCGCGCTGCTCGAGAAGCAGAGAAACGAAGCTGACGAAAGCGCCTCCCGCGCACGCGACACGGCAAGAAAGTTCCAGATGGAACTAAGGAGCGTTCAGGCAAGGCACGTTGGAAGAGAAGAGGGGTTAAGATACGGGATGCACAAGTGGTTCAAGACAGGTCGGGTCGAGGGATGGGATGCTGGTCACGCAGAAGGCTATGAGAACGGACGTGGTGATGGGTACGATGAAGGGCGAGAACTCGGCTTTACGCAGGGTAAAGAGACCGGGCTCAAACAGGGGCGCAAGATTGGAAGACAGGAAGGGTTTGACGAGGGATGGGAACAAGGTCGGAAAGAGGAGCGTGCGCATGCACTACAGGCCTTTGACGACTTTTTTGCTGCAGAAATCGACGAACACGATCATGTGGTAAGTTGAGAGAAGGACGCATTCGTGTTGAAACTAACAGTCGCCGCAAGACGAGGAAACAGGCACAAAGATGGTCGGACTGGATGCGGCGCTCGACGTCCGTTGTTTCGCAAAAACCATGGCTCCGGCGACCGCTGGGCGGTGGTACCCCCTCATAACGCTGGATTATTATTAAGGGATTTTATGGATACTGGGACTTCTTTCTTTGTGATTCGATAGATCTTATAACTACCGGGCGTGGGAGCTGGATTGTATCTGGACCACCATGTCGGGACCACCTCCCCGCCGCAAGGGCAAAGAGATCCCCCGCCTCCCGCTGTCTGCCTTTTCGCCTCCCAACCCGGGCACCTCTGATACATTCCCAATCCCACCAACGCCGAGGTTCATCAACCCGACCGGGATCGTCGACGCACACCTCCAGATCACCCTCGATACCGCGGGCGCGTTCAAGGCAGACACCACCCATCTCAACCCAGCACAAAAACGAGCCGTTGTGTTGTCATCCAAAGGGTACTCTGCCGAAGCGATCGCGCGTGCTCTGCCATCGTGAGACCATAATCCGTCCTTGCCAGATCTCATCGATCCTATCCCCCAACAGATTACAGTCCGACGTGCTCGGTGCACGTGTCCTTTCCGCCCTGATTCCCTTTGCTCTCGACAGCGCCGAAATTCCCGAATCACCGGTTCCTCCCTCTAGTCCCTTCACAGCGGTGTACAGTGGCGCAATCACGATAGCAGCAGACGCAGAGGAAGGCACCAGGGACCAGGCTCAAGTAGAGATCCCAGTCAGGAATCTGCGTTGGGCCATACAGCATGGCCGAGTCGTGGATCTCGACGTCGAAGGCGGTATCCTAGATACCGACGTATCATTTTACGACAGTTTGGTCAATCTGCTCACCAAAGCTATCAAATCAGATGTTGACGCGAAGCTTGCACCGGTCGTTTTGAGTGGGTGACATCCGACGTCCCCCGATCTGTTATTGACTGCTCGTATCTAGCCAACGTACTGCCTCCTCCGCTCGACCCCCTCCCACCGGTTGTGACGATAATGAATCATCCGACATATACCACCTACCGACAGAGGGTATCGCTACTCTCCCTCTTCGAGGGCGTATGCGTGAAACTCCTGCCCCCAACATGGGTCTCAACCGAGTCTATGGCAGACCAAGAAAAGGATCTGAAGAACGTTGTCAAGCTTTTCAGTAAGTCAGGATGACCGCGAGGTGGTGGTGAGCTTATGTACATTTTTCAGTTGCCCCGGTCCTGGAAGCCTTTGGGTTTGAGAGAATCATTTTTGGATCTTCACCCGCGTTCGGCAATGGTTCGCCTGCACAGGCGGAAAGTTGGTATAGGCTCGTTTTAGATTCATTCCGCGAGTTGGCGGTATCCCAGGATGAGCTGGACAAGATTTTTGTGGAAAATGCCGAACGGGTCTACGGGTCGACTTGAAGTCGTGCGGCAAAGCATCTTGAAGGTGTCTTGGCAAAATTGCCCGGGCCCTTTTTTCTGATGTGGCTACCGCTTGTATCGATCCACTGTACGCTGGGGGTTATTTAATAAATAGACGTGTACCACCGTGTATAGTAAGCGACCTCGGCTAGACCCCATGTTTACTACTTGCTGCTAAGTAGTGAAGAAACGGGACAAGGTTACAATGTCTCCTTGCCATTTCAACAACAGAGCTCTTCCGCTTCGCCGCAATAAATAGCCCGCATTCAACTCCTACTCCCATCTTCAAAACTGCTGCAGTTCCGAGGAGACAGGCCGGTGCACATCACGTCCGGGTCACTACAGAATCTGCAATGGACTCTAGCAGTGATAACGATGCCGGCAAGTTCGAAGCAGGGAGGCGGAACGTATCCCCTGTGTAGGTATTCCAAATTTTTCCCGATCACCCGTGTAGTCATTTCCGTACGTCAAAATTAGGAGCAGTAGAGGATCTTCTCCCATCGCGGTGGGTTGTTCCTTTGGTCATTTTGGCAGGGTCGTGCTCATATCTCTGAAATGTTTCATTGGGCACCGTTTGCTCGCAGAAACGACAAAAGCGTTCATTCACGCCCACTTCGGACGATAGCGACTTTGCCGTCCCTGGCGCCCACAATAACTCTGAGGATACCGAAACTCCGACCCCTGAAAACGCGCCGCTCATACGTCAAGCAGTCGGTTTCTCCTGGAATCCATCCATCAGTGCCAACGTCAACACCTATCAAGCCACGGTAGCCCAACCGCCCGTCGTACCCTACTTTCTTCCGGGTCAGGCCCCTCCCAAACCCCCAAGGCCGAAATCTTTGAAGCCGAGAGCACCTAGGAGGAGGAAATGCGAACAGTTTTCCCATCAAACTAGCAAGTTTAGGCTTGGCAATTCTGCCTCATTTTCATCCTCATCCTCTAGTTCTGCGAGCCTTCCTCCAACCTCGACTGAGAATTCGGTCTCCGCTAGTCCGTCGGTTGGAATCACACATTCCCTTGACCGTTCGCGTTCAGTGGCAAGTTGCTCGTTTGTCTACTCAAATGGAAATGCGATGTCAGGTTCAAGTAGTATCCATAGTGCAATGGCATCAGACGTTCCAGCTGGCGCCAGGCGAGCGAGGAAACCATCCAAAAAAAAGGTTCTCACCCAAGTGAATGACTATTCCAGTCAGTCGAGTGCTCAACTGTCTCCCGGAGGACCCCCTCCAATTCGCACCTCTGTCATCCCTCAATATCTCCTCGATAGCCACCCCGCAGGGCCGTCTGTGGAAAGACCTGGACGTGCACCCGAACAAAGAAGCCACTCTACATCTACGTTAGACAACACACCGAGCAGAAGCACAAATACGACGTGTATGTTCTGTCCATCGCAACCTGGTTGTGACTCACTTGGTGTAGCCATGACCGCGAAACAGGGTCCTGCACAGAGCGTTCCCAGGCCGATGCGAATAGTGACGTTACTAATCGAAGACATGAGAAGCGGTGTTCCCGATTCTCAGCTGGCAGAGGTCAGAGTTCCACTGAGAGTCGCCGACGATCCGGAAAACGGCTTCTGGGCGGACGCTGTGGAGGTCTCCAATGCCCTCCAAGGGGGACCATCCCGCATAGATGGTCGGTGTTTTATTGGTGCCATTGGCGAGCGTGACTCATCCTTGTTAGGTCCTGCCAAAGTGTACACAATGAGAGGGAAATTTCGACAAATATTCATGCGTGTCGATCAGTACGACCAGTTCGAGGCTCAGTCAGCACACCTTGGTGTCTCAAAAGAGAGAACGTTGGATGTTTACGTGGAAGCTGTAAGTACCGTAGC
Organism: Tylopilus vinaceipallidus; assembly: GCA_038089215.1. Taxonomy (NCBI): domain Eukaryota; kingdom Fungi; phylum Basidiomycota; class Agaricomycetes; order Boletales; family Boletaceae; genus Tylopilus; species Tylopilus vinaceipallidus. The sequence continues at coordinate 99,628 of JBBPKK010000013.1, forward strand.
GCTGACGGGAGTAGGGCAGTGTATCTAACGTGTTGCGTTAGCCCGCGCCGCAAGGCCAGCTGCCACGTCCTCCCATTTCGTCCCAGGAGACACGACCCGCCTACAATTCTGGTTCCGAGCGGGACATCAGGTCCCCTTCGCCCGCCATAACGTCCAGTCGTGCCGCCTACCCGATAGGGACGCGCGAGGACCAAATAGAACGATTATCGAAAAGCTATTATGTCAAGCGAAGGTCACCGGTCTCCGATGTTGAATCCCACGACCACTCGCGACGGCCCGCGTCGTCGCACAGTCGCCATGTATCATCATGGGCTGGTTCAATTCAACGCCTTTTGACGCCGCCGATACCCGGGCGAATTGCAGAGACGCAGGAAGAAAGGGACGAGGCAGTCGCCAACTACATCCGTTCGCGCATCGAGTGCCATCCGGATTGGGTCGATTACATGCAATCGAAAGCGAGACCTCAGCGCGTCTCTGAAGTACTGAAACAATATAACTTTGTGGAGGACAGAGTGAGAGAACTCATCGGATGCAGAACACCGCCACATTGTGATGGCGCGCCAAATTTTTGCGTCGAAAAGGTGAGTTGACAATGACGACGAAGGTGACGAGATGCTCGGGTTGACGATATATTATAGCACCACGTGTTACGTGTGCTCAAGCTGGACGAGGAGTGGAGCAACCAGTGTCAGGAGACGTTGGAACTCGTCGCGTTTTACGGGAAAGACGGGACGCGATACGAAGATTCTCGCGTGGTCGACATGATTAACGAGACCTTGCCTCCCAGAGAGAATACCCTGGACAGATTCTTTCGTGCTCTCCGATCTGTGGATGAGAGTTTTACACGAGATACACTTGGTGGACACTACGCGCGGCCGACGCCAACCTTGTCTCGGGAGTGACGGTCGCCTGGATATTCCAAGGAAAACGTCAGTGTATATCACCATAGCATTCATTTATGTTATCTCTAACTACATAGATGCCCACACTACAACTGTACAATTATCAATTTCACCGTCATTGTTCATGTTCCAGCACATATTATCATGGGCCAGCCTATAACCCATCTATACAAACACGGCGGGAAGCAGTCTTGCATCCGCCTCCCGGTCTCCACGAACTGCTATCTTCATACCGACGCCCGCTGGGACGCATCCTTCTCCAAACGCGCGTTCCAACGCAATCTTGGACTGAAATCCAGAACAATGCATCGGAAGTACATACGCGGGTGCCGGCCGCAATTCGTTGGCCAGAAAGTTGACGGTATCGGGGATACGAGGGACGAGCTCAGGGCCCGCGAGATGAAGCCCGCCGATCACCTGACCTACTGTTCCAGCGAGGCAAGAAGGACAGGACAGGACTCACCATGTGGACGGGACGAGCGAGCTTTTGAACTGCATCCTTGATCACGTTCACGATCCCCGCGTGCGAACACCTAGCTCGCCGAACGATCAATATTGAGACATTGGTTCACAAAGGAATGAAGGCACGTACGCGCTGAATATGACCAAGCCCTTGCCAGCGACGTCGATGGCGGCATACCGCTCGTCCATGAGGTGCTGTCAATGAACGCCAGCTGCTATCACACGCGGTGCTCCTTTGGGAGAACGAAATACGAACCGGTTCGGACGTCCATCCGCCCTCCGCTTGGAAGCGCATCCCGCCAAGCAGTCCGGCCTCAAACGACGTCACCCTCGGGATCTCACCGCTGACGTAGATCGTGCCCCCGGCGACCGTGTGTGCCTCCCCGGACGTCCTCACCCTCCCGCCTGCGCGCTCGATCTGCTCAAACGACGGATCGTCGGGCAACCGACCGATGACGGTCTCAAACGTCGGCGGGGTCGCAATCCCGCGGGCATCAGGGCGGTCGGGATGCAAGTCCACGGTGCAGTCGCGTGCGCCGGGGGCGCGCATGCCGAGGAAGGCAAGCATACCCCCCGAATGGTCGCTGTGCCAGTGGGAGAGGATAATGGTCTCGACGTCGTCGACGGGCGCGCGCATCGCAGTTGCGTTACGGACGATGGATCTGGAGTCAGGTCCAGTGTCGAAGAGGACGAGGTGTTTGGGCTCCCCTTTGACTTGCGTTTCCTATGTACCTGGATCAGTTCAAAGGCGTGCAGCGACCGTGCCGAGCACGTACAATCAAGGCAGAGAACCCGTGCGCGCCTGAAAGAGATTTAAAGTCACCATCGGAGCATACCAGACAGAGAGCAGGGGGGTGATATACCGCAGCAAAAATTCTCGAAATCGAGAATAGGAACGCCAGTCCGTGGATCTATGGGAGGTTTTTGGTCGATGAGGTGTTGGCGCATCTCATGGCTGAAGCCTGGGGGGAGTTTGGTCATCCTGTGATCCACACATCAGGACTGTGTACCAGTTCGACAGGAAACCTCACCATTCAATGCAGTTGTCTACAAGAATGGTCACCGTAAAGTCGTCGACTGCGACTAGACCTGCGCGGGTCGCTGCCGCATCAGCCTGAGACATGACGAGAATCGCCGGGAGACTTTGCATCAATCTCACGCAGCGTCATCGTCCCATAGGCGCGCATGTTCACACACTCGTGCGGTACGGCAACACAATAGACGAATTGCACGCGTTCCTGCGCATGCTAGTCCCCGTTACACGGAAAAAATACGACTACCCTAATCGCCCAAGGAACGAACCGTCTCATCTAGTTTCTGGGATTCAAGGCATCGCATTGGTGACGAACGAAGCAATGCCAGGAACCCAAGCCACTCACCCCTTGATCTCGCCAATCGAGCTGCTTTCGGCCATGCGCTGCTGGCGGAACGCCTACCACGGAATCGCGTGAGCACGCACCAACATGTGTCGTCCTTCCCGACATACCTTGCGATACTTGACACGTTCCAGTGTCACGAACACGACGGCAGCGATCGCGATGGACGTGATCCCACCGTAGATGCCCAGACCAATGGGGAGCACCTGGATCGTCGTCCCGGGCATCACAAAGGCTGCAGCGGCCGTTGGAGATGCCGTCGCCTGATCGGGAAAAAAACAGGCGTGTGAGAACGGTCGGTCAGGGCCCATAACGGATACGGGAACACGTACGCTGACGAGGGTGGTGGTCACCTGAGAGCCGCCCATGGCCAGGGTGCAGTTGCGGACCTCTTGGATTTGATCCCCCACCGGAGTCAAAGTAAGGACGCAGGTCACCGTCACGGTGCCATTGGCGCTGTGGCATGCCGTTGTGTCAAGTCGGTTGTGATGCTGCGAACTGACTTACGTTTGGACGGTGTTGTTGGTCGTGATGGAGGTGGGGGAAGACAGGGCTGCCGGGATCGTGACAGAAGCTTGACGAGCGGCGATCTCTGGGGAAGGAGAGGCCGCGACGAGACCAAAGGCGACGAGGAAGAGGCAGAGAACGGCGGCGAGGCGGGAGCACATTGTGAATTGGAAGAAAGGAAGAGCCAGCTCTTGATGGTGGGGGAGAAAAAGCAAGTCCACTCGGAGGGAAAGGCGAGCACAATGCGACTATATCCATAGCGACTGCGCAGCCTCCTCAGATTAATGATTAAGATTACCGCTTTCCCTAGTCACATCGACTAAATATATCACCGCATCCCGCCCTCGACTATCTTGTACGCTTTGCCCTCTCGATAACGCCTCTTCTCCCGCACCAACTTCATCACCGCTCCGACCACCTGTGCAATCAGCCGCGTCGCCCACTCCTCAAAAGCGAATGACACAGCAACGTTCACCACCACAAATCCGGCAAGCCACGCCCGCGCGGAGAACGGAATCGGCATCAATTCCAGGATCAGTTCCAATGCCTTGGGAGGCCACAGCATTACCCAGAGGTTCAGCAGCGACAACGTGATGATGGATCCCATCAACCATCCTGTCCCGTCGTTCCCTTTAGAAATGCTGGATCACTACAAAAACCCACTCTACAGCTCACCGTTCGTCCACATTCCTTTCCGGTACGGGGGTCCGATGCTGAAAACCGCAGCTACCAGCACGTATTGGAAACACGAAACCAAGAACAACACGGTATTTTCATAATTGGCCGATTTCAAATGTCTGTCCTCGCGGTTGGGATTGTCCATCCCCGGCGGTGGCGCATACCTGGAACCGGCGGGGGGCTCAGCGATCGTTAGTTCATCTAGGCCCATTCTGACTCACCAATCTTGGTGCCGCACCCAGAAAAATGTGAAGAATTGTACTCCGCTGGTGATGATGATCTGTCCAATTAAGCTAGCGAGGACTTTCTTCGATACGAGACTAGCCGTCGGCCGCTTGGGATAAATCTTGGGATACGGAAGCGTCCGGCCCACTGAAACGATGAATTAGTGCGGCGATGGAAGTTTGTGCTACAGGGACTTACTAGAGATCGCGACGGGGAGGATAATGAATAAGTCGACATACAGGAACTGTTTCGGGTTTGTGACTTATTCACTTTGATAGAGACACCACCAACCTCAAAGTCTCCCAGCGACGACGCGAACGAGTATAGCAACGTTATGGTAGTGAACTGGATGAGCGAATATAACGCCCTATGGTGTGATCAGAAGGATGCCAACACTTTGTGAGTAACACTCACATGTACTTGAAACACGAAAAACTGGTGACCAAAGCAGCTCTGCCTTCCTTGATCACTTCGATGACGCAGCTTATATCCGGTGTATTGCTCGTAAAAGGTGCAGCTACGGACGCTTCTGCTTCGGACAGTGAGATTCCGACGTCGGCGGCCTTGAGTGCAGCACAATCGTTGGCACCATCGCCACACATCAAGACCGTGTAGCCGAGCGCTTGCAGACGTTCCACCACTTCATTCTTCTCGTCCGGCGACATTCGGGCAAAGACTTGCGTCTTCACGAGCATCTGTCAATAGTCGGTGGTAATGAGTACCTTGGGCGAGAGGGGCACAATGTAACATACACGTTGAAGCGTCTCAAGCGGGGCATAGTTGATCATCCACCTGAAAACATCACCTGTTACGACAAGCGCGTAGTCCTGGTAAGCAATCTCGTCCTCCGCCACGGTATGGTTTGGTGGCGCCAAGGGTCGGAGGCTGTAGTCGTCCAGCTTCCACGAGAGATCGTCCATGCACGACCACTCCAGCTTCGAAAGACGTGTGGTGACATTCCCTAAACAATACCTCAGGACGCGAGGTCACATTGAGTCTCTTGCATACCTTGAGTGAATGCCGGCGAAAAGACGTGGGCTGCTGGATTGATCAGACTACACTCTCTTGCCACACTGACAGCAGTGAGAGCGTTATCGCCAGTAATCATTCGACATGCCAAATGTGCAGTTCTAAGCGTCTGGATGACGGGCGCAGTGCCTAGCTTCAACTTGTTCTCAAAGATGATTAGCCCAAGAAAACGGAGGTTAGACTCGGCTTGCTCTCTGATGATAAAGGTGAGTACCCAAGTGTCCTATCATGAGAACGATGGCTTACCGTTTCATTTTCTGAGCTTTGAGCCACGACAAACTCTCTATACTCTTACCCGCAATGGCGATAACGCGATATCCTCGCCGGGTGTAGTACGACAACAGATCGTCATAGTCGTGAGGAACTAATGTTTCTAAACGTCAGAATAACCCCATGAAAAAAATGGGTTAGACGAACACGAATCCTTATCGCAAATGTCAAACATGACTTCGGGGGCCCCCTTGACATAAATCTCCATGCTGTTGCTCTTGAGTCTTTTTACCACGACACTCATCCGTCGTAGTGCTGACACAAACTCAAACGTCCTAATAACACCCAGTTCAAGAAAGTGCGCGTGCTAGCGAAAATTCTGGTTAGGATACTGCCAAATACTGCACTAAGGGACACACTCTTCCATTGGCCTTGAGCGCATCTTCGAGCCGGAATTGTGCACTACCGGGTGGCCGCACGACCGTCTGCACGAGTGCAGTCGGTCTTTCAGCTCCACCTCGTTCCTTGATGATCCCAGTCCCAGCAATGAGTCCTTCCTCGAGCGTCCACTTTGTAAATTCGAACATTTTCACGTCCAACGGATCTCCGATAACATCCCCCTCGACCATCTTGAGTGAGTGGCAGGTCGCGAGAGCATGCAGAAAGCTAGCCCGGTCACGTGCGCTTGGAAGATCGTGCACGTTGTCGATGAGCTCGCCAAATCGGTGCTCCAAGCGGTCAAGCGACCGTACTCCAAGAACGTCGAGTCCGTCCTCAGTGAGTGTGCCAGTCTTGTCGAAGCAACACACGTTGATCTTCCCGCCTATATTGACCCGAGTGGGAGCGATGCAAAAGATTCCCAGCTTGCGAAGGCGACCAATCGCAAAGCTGGTGCCAATGGACAAAGTAGCCGGAAGAGCTGGAGGGACGACGACAGTAATAAGGTCCAAAGCACGGACTACGATCGTATCCCATCTAACCTATTGCGCTCAAGTCAGAGGGCGAGAAAAGGTCGCTCACAAACACTTTACCCCGAGCTTGACAAACTGAACGGCACTTGCGCAGAAGCCCAGGCCAGCAACCCCAGCGAGTACAGCAATGAAGCGAATCGAGTCCCGGTAAAACTTGAATCCCATCGGCTTCGGAAACAACATTGACCGAACGAGGGCCCCTTTGGTCGTGTTGAATCCTTTCCAGCGATGTCAGCAAGTTCAAGCTTGAGGTGAAGAGATGGAAACCACCTGTTCGGACAACAAGTCCAAGGGCCGGTCTTCCGATGCTTCCGTCGAGGGCAAGCATACCACGAACACGAACGACTCGGGTGCCGGCGTGAATGAAACTTTTCGCGAGCTCACCCTGGATGTCCTTGGAGTCTCGCCAACGTGCGATATCCTCGTCTCTTGCCGAATTTTTCGAGACCGGTACACTCTCGCCAGTGAGCATGCTCTCGTTTACGATGGCATCGCCTGAAAGAAGAAACATATCGGCTGGGAAAAGGGGAGCACGTAGTTCGGAAAGATTAACAATGTCTCCTGGCGCAAGTCCCGAAGAGTCGACGGGAGTCCCTGAACAAAATCATTGCCATGAAAACACAGACCAAGAGACAACACAAATACTTACACTCTCCGTCGGTGTAGACGACAACTTCACATGAAAAGCGGGACATCTCACGCATTCGTCTGATCGTCTATGTGATTTTAAGTAGTCTACGCGCAACCATAAGGCGATAAGTTCACCTTCTTGGTATCCACGAGTGTCGTGACTATGCTCAACGTAGATATCAATGCAATGCAGAAGGCGTAGTAAAAGTAGTCATCAAGGGACCACAGAACAATGCTCGCAACTTGGAAGACATAGAATGGGTGAATAATCTGCTCCAAAGTTAGTTCATTGCGTGACTTAGCTGCTCATACATACCTCATCAATGAGAAGTGCCGAAGTCGATTTCCCAGCAATATCAAGAAGATTAGGCCCAAATAGCGTCAAACGTTGTTTTCTGGTATGCTCAAACAGGCCGTTTTGTACAGCTTGTATTCCTGTCCAGGTCGGGTCTCTCCACTCCCTAGAGCAACATAAGATGGAAGAATATGAATACAGTCTGTTCGTAACCTACCTGATCATTGTGAACAATCCTGACCGAGAATCTAACGCAAACCGCGAGTAACGGTAGTCGACAATATGAAGATTTTCCAGCATTTCGACTTTGTCACCGTTATCACTATTTGACTTCGATCTTGAAGATACGGAGGGCTTGCGAGACCGCCCATTTGACTCCGGTGGGGTATTCGCAAAGACTGACGAGCGTTCGTAAGGGTATGCTATCCGTTTGACCGGAAAGAGCGTTATGTCTCTGTGTGGAGACTGGGATGCATTGATATCCCAGTGCCTCTGATGATGTATGTGCACATACCTCGATTACTACGAAACCATGCTTGAGATCCTTGAAAGCCTTTTCACGAACCACCCACCGAAGCCATAAGCGAGGGAGCCAGTGGCCTAGAAGCGCGAGCATGCCAAATGTCATCACGCTCAACGCCCACCAAAGCTTCTGACGCCAAAGTACGATTTCATAGCCAACGAATCGCAGGGTGCTGTCCTCGTCCGCGACATATATCGTCTGTCTGCTGGGGGGACCCGGCGGTGGTGGTTCCAGTGACTCAAGAGGAGCGTCAATTTCTATACGAACCTCGTCACCGAAAATCGGGTCTGACGAGAATAGCGGAAGGTGAGAGGGGCGATTGGGCGAGGGTGGTTCGGAGCCAAAGTCAACCTCGCTTGTAATGGGACTGGATATCTGTGAGGCCTGGGACTCGGCGCTGTCGTCCTCCTCGCCCGAGGAATAGCCCCAACGTTCCTCGCCTTCGTCATCAGAGCCAAGGGCGTAGTCAGATCCTGCATCCGAAAGCCTACTGCGTCTTGAACGTCGAGAGGGGGAGACGGAGTGGGATACAGATGCCCGACGCGGCGAAGGTTCCCCCGCGCCTTTTCCGAACAACTGAGCGATGTTCTCGAATACGGACGACCTGTTCATCGTCGGTGACGGCGAGCGCCGCAGTGTCCTCCTAACGCTGCCTACCAACAGTTCGCTTTCCTCTTCCCCCCCGCTTTCCGCTCCACTCGCTGTGGTGACTTGTGAGACCTGACTTTCGGTGCTCATTCTGCGCTTTCCCCGCACCCTAGGGCCAGCCACAGCACGGTCTTCGCTCCGCCTCCTACTTCTTGACCATTCAGAGCTTCTTCTGACTACAAAACCCCTCTCTGCGTGAGACATCCTCGAAACACTGGACGGTATCGCCATGTGAGCTGGGCCATCGAACATCGCACCTTCGCCGTCGTCAGGGCCGCCGTACGTGGAATCCCTTCGGTCTAGGGAGCGTCGCGCGACTGCATCGCCGATATCAATGACAGATGCGCCTTCCGTATAGTCGTACACGGAGTCGGCGGCGGGTGTCACCATTGCCCTCGCCAGGAAGTGTCGCTCAAAGGCAGGTACGAAGGTTGGCTCAACCGAACCGAGCCTCTTTTGGCAGTTTTTCGCTTATGCCAGTGATCGGGCCGAACCGTCGACGGAATTCAAGCCGAGCCCGGAGCCACGTCGCCATCGCGTTGCATGTAACAGGAAGAAGAATACATATAATCCCAGCTACCCTAGATATCTCCAAATCAAAAAGAAACAGACAAACGTGAGCACTGCGCCACCGAGAAAGATGTACATGTCTTGTGTGCTGCGTAACCATGTGAATGGGCCCCAAGAGGAAACCAAGTGACCCTTACCTCCGTCGTTCAATCCACCCAATCACGTCACGACTGAGACCCAACGTGTTTGCGGCGTCAAGCAGACGCCGTTGCGTGCCCTTCAACACGTTGCGCTGGTCAACAAGGTTGTCCAAGACTTCGCGTCCCTGGGCAAGGAATTCATCGAGCCTTGCCTCGGTACTTTGAATGAAGGAATGCTCATGAAGTGCGTGATGCTCGCGTAGCATAGAGTTTGGGAGTGGTGTTGGTGTCCGGAAAGGAGACTCGGAGTGTTGTGGTGACGTGGCAGCGTTCAACTGGCTGGTCGGTGCGAAGCGTCTTCGCGTATCCGATGTAGATGGTGAATGAATGGCCGAGGGAGCCCCTTGGAGAAGCTCGTCGCGCTGCAAGGCGGCTCTCTGTGGGATCCGCTGTAGCAAGGAAAGAGTGGACGGAGAGAAACATACTTCGGTTTTTATGCGTTCAAACTGGTTCTTCAGGTCTGCGTAATCGGCACGAAACTTTTGTACGCGCCTGTGGGGAATGAGCCAAGAAGGAGGACGGGAACAACAGCGGTACATTTGACCCTTTTCCTGTTTTGCTTTTATGATCTCTCTCTTGAGCATGGCATCATAATCCTCGATGGTACGCTGCATAGCGGCGAGGGAAGCGGATATCTGTCCTAACGGAGGAGTCGGTTGACAGGGGGGGCTGGGGCGAAAGCAGGGAGCACGGACCTAGCAGGGAAGCGGAGTTGTCACCATTTCTGAGGCGTTCGAGGTCTGCGGTGAGCGAGTTTGTCTGTCGTGTACCGAGCGTGTAGAGCGAGTTCATCGTCAAGCTACGTCCGGAAGGTGCCGGCCGGAGGTGCCCCGGCACATTATGTAACCAGACATGGTCCTACTTCCGTCTCCGCCCCGCCCGCTCCGCCTTCTCCGTCCGCCGTGCTCGCTGCTTCCGTCGCTCGGCCACACGGGCTGCCTTGGTCTCATATTTGACTTTGGCAGGCCTCGCTCGCACCTTCCGCTTCACCTCTTCACCCTTGTCTCTTTCTGATCCGCCTGTTGCTACCGCTTCCTGCGATAGCGCAGCGAGATCAAAGTCTTCCACCACCGTCACCGTCGCCAGCTGCTCCTCCCCTTCGTACTCTGCTTCCATCGCCTCGGGCTCGCTGCACACTCCGTTCCACTCGTCCCCATCGTCTTCTGTTTATCCGCGGTTAGGAAGGCACGGCTGGAAACGCGTGTCTGTACCTGCAAAAGCCCCATATGCTCTTTCGACTTCAGCGGCATTCCGTGCGGCCCGTTCCGCAAGAGCACGACGATGCTACGGGACGATGAGGAGGGTGGACGGGTCAGACAAGGGACACACCTCTCGCCGTGTCTCCAGTCTTTCCTCCCTCTCTCTCAGCAGTGCCTTTTTCTTGGCCTGCTCGCGCCGTGCAACCTTGCGTTTGTGGAACCCCGTCAGGAAGGACCTGCAGTGGGTCGGTCGCGTGCACGATGGAGACCAGGGCACCTACCGCCGAGCATCGTCGTCAAACACAATCTCCTTTATCTGCGCATGCGTTGCACGTTTTTTTGCGGCGATAGCAGAATGAGACTGGGTGAGGGCGGCGATGTTGTCGTGGGCCATTGAGTTGGTCGGTTCAGGTGCTGTCAGATAGCCGATCGGATCGGGTCTTTCCGAGTTTACATAATTGCAGGGATCGACTACTTGGGAATGTCTTCGATCTCGGATTCGTTATAAGACTCGCTCTCAGGCGAGACATATTCCGCTCCTTTCTCCCCTCCTCAATGCCCGCGCTCACAACGCCCGCCCCGCTCCCCCCGCTCGACGACCCGTCACCCTTCCCCTCGTCCCACGACCACCCAAACCCCTACCCCCGCACCTCCCCACCCCGCCCCCTCAGAATCCCACCTGACGCTGTCTACACTCACACTCGTTTCGACAGCAGCGCTACCACCAGGGCTTCCCCTCAGTCTCCCCCTTCGTCTTCCGTATTCGGCCATCTCGCGCCCCCTCACCTCTACTCGAGTTGGCAACCCCACATCCAAATTCTCCACAACAACCCCTATCCTCTACCACAGCCTCCCCAGCTCGTTCACAAGGTTTGGATCCTCGACTGTAAGTCCTGCGGCACTTTCCTTACAAACCGCGGCATGAAGGCAAGTCTTTTCCTGATGCCCTTCCCATCTAACATATATCCCTGCTCGAAGACTAATCCGATCTTTCAGGCTGTGCTGTTACTTAGACCCAATGTCTCTCTTTTTTCTACCGACGCCCTCCCCGTAAATTGCTCTGCCTACTCTTCAAATCCAGATGCCCTCCGTCCGCCCCCTTGTCGTCCATCCGCTGCTCCGTTCCCCCCACGTACCTGCGAGTGCCTTACTCAGACACTTTGTTGTCACACATGTGGTACCTCTGTCGGATATATAATCGTTATTCCGGTGAGATTTGCTTGTTGACCCGTTTGGATTCCATGGTTCATCTCTAACCCCATTTGATTAGTGTGCCAGGTGTACGTCTTCGATCTCCGCAACAAACCGAGCGACAAATGGCCATCGGTTTGTTTTCCACTCGGGCGAAATCATTGCCTCGGAGCGACACCATATTCCCGACGAACCTGGTGTCTTGTCTGTCGAATACTTTGCACCTCCCCCGCCACCTTCTTCCCCTCCCCCGCTTGCGCCTGCATATCCTGCCATGCTCCACCCCGCCGACTTGTCCTCACATCGGCGACCGGACAGTTCCGTGCCCTTGCAAACGTTGCATCCGCTCTTAGCATCACCCCCATCGTCTGATCTTGATTATCTCCTTTCTCCACAAACAGACTCGCCAGAACTGGATCTCTCTTCTACTCTTTCTTCGCCTGATATCCTTGCCAGTGTTCCCCCGGCTTCGCCTCAGCGATCACCTCGTCCTCTCTTGCAAACTTCGTTTTCACATCGTCCCGTCCCTCACACACTGACGGAGACAAGGGTGACGACCCCCGAGTTTTACCCCCGCAAACTTAGGGCAGGTGACGTGCTTTACTGGCACCATCTCTCGAAGCACGGTGAGATTCCGGCGGTCGAGGAAGATCCGCGCGCTAGAATGCCAAACCGGGGAGATTCACTCAAATTTTTTGAACGGTGAGAATGTTCGGATCCGCGGAATGTAATGCCATCTTCGCAGATAAGCGACGAGGACGTCCTGGAGAAGCATCTTGCATGATATATTCACGACACCCAATGCGACCGGCCTCCATCGGTATCTTTTGGCGAGGGACGATTTTTGGTATCTATTCGGCCAATTGTTGCAACCTCATTGTGCATTTTACGATTCCCATTCAATACCACGATACCCTCATCCTGTTCCTATAGTTGTCAAACGTGGACTTGTACACACTTCATCGGTCATTTATTCTGACATAGTAGACACTGTCCGATGCTTTCTCACAGGCAAATTTGTTTTGTAGATTCAAGCTCGACATGTGATAAATACCACGGTCCCCGACTCCCACATGCAGATGGTTGAGGAGCAAGTGAAAAGGCAACGCTTGCTCCACACTCGCAGTGAGCATCGTTGCGATTTTTGATCGCTCGATGCCGCCCCTGTAAGGTGAGCGGAGAAATATCGGTTGATATGTCTGTCTCGTGGCCCCTGTTCGTTGCATTGGTCCGAGATTGGAACATACTTAAAGCGACCACCCCGCTCACACCCACTTCCCTTTGAACCACACCTAAGACTTTTGAGCCATGGCATCCCACTTGAAAGTAACGGGGACCAAGATAGCCGACGGAGATGGCAACGAAGTCATCCTCCGCGGAGCTGGCCTTGGTGGGTGGATGAAGTACGTCCCACCATCCCACACGATGAACCGCCGGAGAGCTTATCGTCACCTCGTGCAGCATGGAGAACTTCATATCCGGTTACCCTGGTTGCGAATTCCAGATCCGCGCCGCCCTTGCGGACGTTGTCGGACCCGAAAGGTCTGCTTTCTTCTTTGACAAGGTGGGTGGCCCCTGTGGCGCGTTGATTGATGCATACCGATCGTCGGTGTCTCATTTCGCCAACGACGCTCGTCCCCTAGTTTTTGGAGTATTTCTTCCAGGAAGAGGATGCCAAGTTCTTCAAGAGCCTTGGGCTAAACTGTATCCGCCTGCCGTTCAACTATAGGCACTTTGAAGGTGATCGCAATTCACTCAGATGATAGAAGCAGTTGACCCTGGGAGCTCTTACTGATGCATGATGGGCCCTGACCAACCCCAGATGACATGAACCCCCGCGTGCTCAAAAAGGAAGGCTTTAAACACCTCGACCGTGTCGTCGACCTGTGCGCCAAATACGGCATCTACACCATCCTCGACCTCCACACCGCACCTGGAGGACAGAACACGGACTGGCACTCGGATGCCGGCACCCACGCTGCCAACTTTTGGGTCCATAAGGACTTTCAGGACCGGACGACCTGGCTGTGGGAACAGCTTGCCAAACACTACGTTGGAAACAAATGGATCGCGGGGTACAACCCCCTGAATGAGCCCACGGATCCGACGCACACAGCCGTCGTCCAGTTCTACGACCGGGTGCACGACGCGATTCGTACCGTCGACACCGAACACATCATTTTCTTTGACGGCAATACGTTCGCATCCGACTTTTCCCACTTTGGCGACGTCCACGCCAAGTGGGCCAACACAGCATATGCGATTCACGGTGAGAACGCACCCTCGGGCGACCCGGAACGGGCATCGTGACAACACCTCTCATTTTTACATGTGTTCTCACCAGATTACTCCTTGTACGGTTTCCCCGCCTCTCCGGAACTTTACGAGGGCCGCGACGAGCAGCGCAGGCGACTGAAAAGGAGCTACGAAAAGAAGCGCGAATGGATGGACCAGCGTGGTCTTTGCGTCTGGAACGGCGAATGGGGTCCCGTCTACGCGCGCAAGCAGTACGACGGAATACCCACGGACGTCATCAACGAGAGGCGCTACCTCGTCCTCAAAGACCAGCTCGCCCTCTACAACGAGGCAAGTCCCACCGTGTGCGCGCTCGAGTCGCTCGCATCTCTGACGCCCAGCGTTCGCAGGATCGCCTGAGCTGGTCGATCTGGCTCTACAAGGACATTGGCTTCCAGGGCATGGTCTACGTCTCGCAGGAGACCAAGTACATGACCCTCCTCAAGGACTTCCTCGCCAAGAAACACCGCTTGGCCGTGGACGCGTGGGGTGCCGACACCTCGTCCATCCAGCACGTCTACCAGCCTTTGATCGACCACATCGCCCAGGAAATCCCGGAGGAAAACCAGGCACTGTACCCCGCGCCCGTGTGGAAGATGCAAGACCGCGTCGCTCGGTTGTCGCGCTGCATTCTCGTTGCCGAATATCTCGTCAAGGAGTGGGCGGAACATTTCCGCGGCATGAGCGAGGCCGAGTTGGATGAGATCGCACAGAGTTTCAAGTTCCGGAACTGTCTGCACCGGGAGGGATTAAACAAGATTCTTGCTGCCAATGCCAAGTTGGTGGCCGGCCAGTAGTTGTTTGAACTCACTATGTACTATCGCATGCTTGTCATTTCAAGTACCCTTGACGTGAATCGAGATGAACACTCAGACTGGCGCAAACACGGGGGATAGCATTTATCGCGAATAAAATAAAAATACATTTAGACACAAGGGGAAATCTTTCTGAAAGGTCCGAAGGCTAATTATCGTGCCTATGTATGCAATGTCCGTGAAAAGCAACCTCGTGCTACCATTCGGGCTTGTCGGAGCATGAAGTCAATAGTCGTTTTGACCAAGGCGAGCCTCTAACCAATCCACGAAGCACTCCGAAGGGTCGACAGTATGTCGGGTGTAGAGTTCATCCAACACACGTTGCACGATGACAGGACCACGTTCCTCCGCTCGTCCAAAGCCTGCAAGACAGTCTCTCCGATAAGCGTCTTCCGAGACGTTGAAGAGTGCGGCCACACTACCAACTTGAGAGCCGAGGACACCCCCAAAGTATTGCAGGCGTAACAGCACTGGGAGGGCAATCAACGTCGGGAGTTCATCCGTGAGACCGTAAATTTCATCAATCATTTCTGCCACCGTCTTATTGGCTCGGGAGAACGGATCATCGGCAATCTCTAGCAAGGCAGCCAAGGCTTCCAAATGGACATAGGCTTCATCCACTGCTTCACGGGCGACTTGGGTGTTAGTTGGACGTGGGAAGCGTGAGAAAATCTGGTACAGCGCCTTCGCATCGGCTGCAGCTGTCGATGAGATATGTGATGAAGGCCGCGAAACCCGTTTCAGGCTGAATAGTCCGCTAGGAGGGGCGCCCGACAGAATCCTCGGAGATGATGTATATTGGCCTTTCTCAGCAAGTGCCGCTTGTGCAGGACCTTGGGATACGATCGGACGATGTGACAACGCAACAAGTGCCCGCCACACAACAGAAATTAATAATGAGGCGAGCAGTGTATGTGAGGAGTGGGTGATCGTATAACGTGCGAGTGCGCGACCGTAAACAGGAACAAACGACTGGAGCGCAGTAATTGAAGGGTGCACTGAACCCCTCACCTTGTGCGGAGATATTTGTGCAGGGGTGCCCAGTGTGTCAACGAGGGAAATCAATTCCTCCTTGATTCCTGCGATCAGCGGCGTAATGACGCGACTGATAAGAGAAACAAGCCCTGCACGTATGGGCTTCAGTCCATCCCCACGATTATCGGTGTCGATGCCTAAGGCCATGTCATCAAAGCTTGAAAGCAGCTCTCCGGCGAAGTCTGTGATGCCTAGTGCATGGAGCTGAGTTGCATTCGGGGTCGGCATCTCGAGAGTGGGTGCCGAGGGAAGAAGAAACACAGGGGAAGAAAGCAAGGGCTGGAGAAGAGCCGATAAGTTGCTCAGGAGAACCGAGAGAGGCCTGTTGAGGGCGCGCAAAATAGCTCTGTACAAGTGGGTGTCATCACGTGCTGCTCGTAACTCACTAAGAATGTATTAAGCAGGCTGAAGCATAAAGTCAGAATGTAACATACGAGGCAATCAATACGCCCAAAGTACGCCCACGGCCTGTGGGGATCGGACGCCTGCCACCGACCAGATCACTCGGTAGAGAGGAACCTGATGGGGGAGCGAGCGCTTTGGATACAGCTTCATTTAGCCGTCGACCGAGGGCCTCAAGATAGGACCCATCCTGAATGAAAGCCGTGGGACTGGAAGGTATTGATAAAGGGAGGGAGGACCGTCTGAGATTCGAAGGGCCTCTGGTGAAGGGTCGTTCTTTCTCTGTGACCACCGACGAGTCAGTCAAAGAGGAGGGGGATGCCGGGCGAAAGATGGATTGGTTCTTGATAGCGTAGATCATTTCAGTGGTTTGCTATATCAGGGACTGGGCGGATGATGGTCGAGGAGTGGAGAAATTTATCCCATCAGCCAGAAGATGAGACTGAGGGCGATCGGGAAGACAGGTGTTAAGGAGGACGGTCAGCGTTGAGGAGAGGCAGGACGAATGGAGCGAAGCGAATAGCGTTAAGGGTCAGGCGCCGAGTGCTGTGTTGGTTCACATGGTTAGCCTCGGAGCAACGAGGGAATGGGATACAAACATGGTTTTCTGCGAGTCCAAGATCATAGATTCTGTGGTAGAAATTCGCTGGTAGTTGCTTCTGAGACGACGATCAGCGCTGGAAGAGATCAAAGCGATCCTGGCGAAAATTTGCGCTTTGGCCCAGATTATCAAGCCATACCAACTTTCCCACGACTACACTCTATCTCTACATATCTTCGATCATTCTCTTAATACTGGCGCGCAGCCCCACGTCGTCACAACGCAAGCGCCACAGACAGCTTTCATCCTCCCCCTCACGTAGTCGGAGAGTTGCAAGCTGCTGAGGTTCTGGCCCCTGGACAAGGACCTTGAGCTCACCTGCAAGAATGACCGAGATGAGGCAAAAGGCGATTTTCACGGGGCTTGCACTCACCTTCAAACGGTGGCTGGTCCGTAGCGATGACTCTCATCCGATATTGTAACGACTGCAGCAAGCGCACAATCATGTCCAACGAGGCTTCGCACCATCCGCGGACATTCACATTCTCCATCGAGTCCCATGTGGCCCTGAAATCACCCTCCACTGCCCACACTTCTTTTGCAGGCTCCGCAACGAACGGAGAATCGAGCGAGATAAGGTCAACTCGAGATATCTATCGTGCCAAATCAGATCTCACGAACACTTTTCGACAGCGTGACAAACCAAGTCATCCTGTGATAACTGTGCTGCGGGCTCGCGTACTCTGCTAGTCTGCTCCCGCTTGAGCCACCGTCCGAGGGTGATCCACATGATGCGTACCTCGGCTGTATATAGGGGGCTCTGAGCTGCTACTAGCGTCAGCTCCCCCGGAGTGATAGTCTTGGCAAGCTCATTCAGCGAATTCGACGCGTTGCTTGCTCGAGACGAGCTCCTTGTACTGCCCTCTGAACTTGAGACCGAACCCTTCAATCGCCGTGGGCTAGAGAGGTACCGAAGGCTAGGAACTGGTTGTGGAGCAGCATAAGCCTCGTATCGCAACTTTCTTCCCGATACTGCCCTTCGAGAAGGTGACAATTCCAACGTGTCCTGATGCCGCGGTGATGTGGTTCCGGGGGGCCGCGGGGGGTTGGTTTCTGTATCTGATTGATATTTCGTCAACGCTATGAGAAAGTCAGGGAGCTTGTAAAGAGTCAATGTTTGATTGTCATTAACAATGATCCGGACCTATAAGCTTACAGAAGACGACGGAGCTCTGGAGACAATCTCGGTAAGAATGCGCTGCTGACTAGAGAGTGCCAAGAATTGGTCACATTTCTGATGTCCAAGGTCAGTATATCGGGCCACGCTGCGCGCATTGGACCCACTTTACGGAGATGAGCGCCGGAGTAATGCGACAGCTGGCGGACAGCAGTGGTGACTTCTTCAGGGACCTCGTCGCAGTTGACAGATAATCTCAGCATCGTGAGCAAGCACACCTCTTGAACGGATGCTGGGAAAAGGTTATCAACACAGCCTTCGAGCTAGTTGGTAGACTTACAAGCATAAGAAACCAGTCTCGTCGCGGTACCGCGGAGCATTTCCACAGGCGATATTGAGACCTTACTACAGTATTCGCTCACGAGGGCCGAAATCACAACCATGAGCGTCGGTCCCACACGCACTTCCTGCTCTGTCAAGGACACGGCCAGCGCAGTCACACATGATATCCTGGAAGCAGATTCTCCTTCGAGAATGTCAGCCAAGCTGATGCTAAGCTACGTGATGTGCGAAACGCACTTTCCCGAATTGCGTTGAGGATCCGCTCGACGGTGAGGTTGAGGACCGGAAGATTCTCTGTTGCACCATGTTCTGGCCCCTCGACCACCAAGAAAAGATCCTTCAAACGCTTTGCATACCCATCTATGTCATTTGCATTTTCCATATCAATGATTTCGAGCAGGCGTGAAACATATTCATCTGTGTCAGCCAGAGAGAGCGATGGTGATATGTTGTGCACAGCTTGAGCATAGTATATCTCAACGATATTTGGGTCAACAGAATAGAGAATCTTGAGTGTCTGATGGTAGAAATGGTCAGCACAGGTACTAACGAGATCGAGGGGCTCTGGTGAATCACCGTCTTTCTGATTAACCCGTCCGGCGAATCGAGAAGCCTCATAACCCCCTGAACCTCCCATTCGTCCAGGATAGCTACGGTGTTGGGACTCGTTCCAGCCCAGATGCTAGGGTCTAGACAACTCAAACAGGTCACGAATAAATACAAGTCGTTTGGATCTCTGGAAGAGAGGAAATGACGAATGCTGGCGACAGCAACGGATGACGACCTAGAATCACGAAGTGCTTCTGTGCTAACAGTCGATAAGAGCATAAAGGCCTCGCGAAGTACGTCTATTCCGAACTCAGTCAACATAAATACTGTGAAATATGCTCCTACCTCGCACTGGAACACCGGACACCCGCTTGATGATGTCAAGGACTACAGGCACGCTCCTAGGTTCGAGTCTGACAATATTAAATCCAAACTGTCAGGTAAAATAGCCTGCGAACTGACTTCGTCTCGCCTTTGCGAAGTGTTCGCAGGATGGCAAATACAGTGCTATATTCGCCAGACTCGAGATACTGGTGCTGTAATTGTGAGTTCAATATTTTTCCAAGAGATTCCGAGTGCTCAAGCTGGAATGTGGTCAGCACGGAAGAGAGATACACGACTCGGATCCACACACTTTCCAAGTGACTGTGGATATTGATGCAATCCCAGAGGGGTCGGCCCTTAGCCGGTGCCGCACCACATCTTCAAGATGCGCTAGACGTTCAGTGTCTTGTTGGAAAAGGGTATGATACGCCATCAGGGCACGTCGTCGCACAGTTGCCCTGAAGCCATGGGCGTAAACACACCGATTGCGGACAAAGGAATGCTGCTGCTTACGAGTGATGCTGGAGAAGAGCCTGTAGGCGGATATCGACAGCAGGACCGACATCCTCGTTGGGGACTTGTATGAGAACATCGAGAGCAAGACATATTCGAGCCACGGAACTGCTTTCCAAGTCCTGGGGACCCATCAGAGGTACATCGCATGTCACCTGACAAAGAAAAACGTTTACCTTGCGTAACGTGTTCACTAACATGAGGTGAAGTTCGTGATTTGGAGGCATTAGTTCCACGCAGAAAAGATAGCCTAGTTTCCAAGTTTGATCGGGTTCGGGGTGAGCGTCAATACCGACACACCAATTTTCTTGTCCATTGGAGACTGGCCAAGTTCAGCAAGATTTAAAGCATGTGGAAACGCGAAGTCCAAGTCGCCGGGGCCGGTATTTGACAGAGACATGGTGCAATGCAGAATTAAGATCAAGCTTTCTTTACATTGCTTCTACGAAAGTCTGGCTTGAAAGACAGTTGAAATGTATTTGGAAGACTCTACGCACAATCGATAGATGTCGTTGTTGGATATTACGGCGTATAACATCAAGTTCATTCAGGAGAATCTCATCCGCGGCTTGAGGAGAGGTTGCGTTTTCGAATTTGCACACGAGAGCATATTGCGCACGACTCATCGCGCCAGACGAGATGAATGGAACGTCCATGGTCAGTTCAGTGAGCTAGGGAAAGGCTGAACTAGCAGGGCTGGGCTGGTAGGCAATTGATGGGCTGTAACTTGTAATGCTGCATTGACTTCGGTGCTAAAATAGCGTACCTCTGGCCGGGTGCTGCGACGAAAATCCCTTGTCGGATTGAAAAGGATAAGAAGACCGCCGTTTGCCCCGTGATGGCGCTTAGAACGATCAATAACGACTCATGAGCAGTGGTTTGGGTCCAGCGTTTGGATGGGGCGCAAGTAAATCGAGCTTGCAAACACTTTGCAACATACTACCCATGTCTTCCGGACCAGACCAAGCAGCAGCGGCAGCCCACTCATTCAGCAAAATTCTGAATCATCACAAATCATCGAAATCAAGACGGTCCGGAGACGTGGACGAAGGTGTGAAGAAACTCAGACGCTTGATCCTTGTAGAGGGCATTCCGTCCAAAGTTGTCCGTAGCGACACAGCAGTGAACAAGCCAGCCATCCGCTAATCTTTCTCTCGTAGGATGCCACTCTTCGCCCTCGTATATGGAAAATTCTGCTACGAGTTGATGACCTTTCAGCAGAGACGTTTTTACAATACGTGTCTCGTGGTCCATGCGAAGTTCGAGAGAAAATTAGGAACGATACTTTCAGGTAGGGCTCTTCGTTCACTGTGGTGCTACCCGGCTCAACTCTGTGAAGGACCTTAGCAACAGACCGTGGATTCAAGGAACGAGTCCGTGAAGACATGCTTGTTCGGCTACTGGATGCCTTCGTTTGGCGAAATCATGGTTTGTTGTCACTCGTCCCTGCGAAGTGATTATAGAACCCAACGTAATCACAGACCGCCAGGAAACGCAGCAACTTGGTTTTACATATGTGCAAGGAATGAATGTACTCGCCGCCCCGTTCTTGTACACAATGCCTTCGGAACTCGAGGCATTTTTCTGCTTCGCCAAGTTCATCGAAGAATCGTGTCCCCTATACGTGCAGCCGACACTTGAGGGGGTCCACAGAGGTCTCAAGGTGTGTTTGTGGTCATCGTATCCCAATGGCATTGAATAGACGGTCGTATTGCGTAGCTCCTTGACCGATGTCTGAACATAGTAGACCCCGAGCTCTTCAATTATCTTCGAATGAAGAACCTTTCCGCCGAAATCTACGCGTTCCCATGTTCGTTTCTTCCACTTTTGTATTCTCTGGTGCTATGTCATGAAAGCCGATTTGTTGTAGCTGTCCTTACGTTGTGTGCATGTACACCTCCTCTTGATCAGGTTCTGATGCTGTGGGACTTTCTTCTGGCTTTTGGTGTGCACCTGAACGTACTGTGCGTCATCGCACAGTTATTGTTGATGCGAGACGAAGTCATGAGCTCCCCCAGGTTAGATCTGTATGTATTGTCAGTAATAATATCTCACAGCTTCTCTCCAGTCCTATGCGCCTTTTGCGAACCTTTCCCCCACTGGAAGCTGTTCCAGTTATCGGGATAGCAGTCACGCTTGTACGAGATCTCCCCGGAGAACTGTATGATGAACTTGTTCGACATCCGTACGAAATCCAGGATGGCCAAGACTAATTGGCCTAGCTACGCCTACCATCCTCACTTGCGTTTATCAAGTCTGCCGTAGGCGCACAACAATCCCATTTTGTACCCAAATCGTGTAACACCGGTTTCAACCTCCAACGGTAGCTTGTTGTGTGTAGTCTCTTCTCCCTCTGTTATTCGTCTTCCCGACCCTCATTCCATGAGATTCATGGTTATGCAACCTTCCTGCTCATCATACCATACTGCTTCAAGTCGCTCATTGTTTTATACAATGTCATGTCTTCATACAAGTATAGGAATGTGCTCGCAGTACAAATATAAATGATGTACGAACATACCTGCGGACCTATTACTGGACTGAACGGATCTTGTTGGCCTGTATGAACAGGCCCGGGGTCACTACCGCCAAGATATCATCGCCACAATGTTCCAGGGTGCGATTGGTGAGCGCGTACTTGGTAAAGAGTAGGCTTATAAGCCTGGTTCGCGCGTAGAGCGCGATACTGGACAGGTTCTTGAAAGCTGCTGCGAACTGGGTCGGAGGCGCCATGTGGTACGGTGCGCGGTGTTGAAGCTTGGATGTCTTCCTCAACAAATGGAAGCAGGCGGTTTATAAGCAAGAAATGTGACGGTAGACACCATCTGCAGACACGTCGAATTTCTTCAAGCCGACATCCGGGTCTCGAAAGAGTCCGTCAACAACTTGAACGCGACATGGACATACCTGGAACATGACATACGGTATCGAGGCGTTTTTCTTCTTGGCGGACCTTGCCCACGGTTTCCTTGATGTGGTTGAGATTCAATGCCAAGGTCACATTTGACAAACTCGTGGGCGACCGCCCGCTGGGACGGATTTCTTGATGTCTGAGGAACGGTGCTTGACTGGGTGTAGAACGGATGTCTGAATAACATACATACCCTCCCCTGCATGTCTGCAGCTAACAGACTCGCTGGCAGGTTCATCTTGACGGTATTTGGTTTGAGCCCAGAAATGTCCTAAAATCCCATCTCAATTACCAGTACTTACATCTGAACAACTTGCGTTTGCGATATGTATTACTGTAATAAACACCTTCAGACTTAGCGCCTGCGTTTATATCAATATATGTTAGCTCCCCACAAACGCTCTGTCAACAACTTCAAGAGCACATCCTTGCCCGGCGTGGTGGTGACACAAGCGACATCCATAGATCCACCAAGACTGTCGTCTTGGACTCTCGGGTGGCCCAACCATACATCCGGCTCCTTGCGTATCCCCTCGTTTTCCATCTCAACTTGAGCAGGAAGGGCGGTAGATTTGGGCAAGCCATGTTGTTGGTGGGACTGTTCTAACAGGTTCTGCACTTGGCTTCGGTTCGCGCCGGGAGCATACATCGTTTGGTCGTCTCTTCGGTCTGTGACCAACATGCCACGCGTTATCTCACCGGACCTAGGGCCATATATTAGATCCTGATCAAGCACCTGGATGACCCTGCACCTTTCAATATCAAACTTGCGCGTGATGGCAGCCCAGCCTGGTGAAAGACTGGGCAAGGTATTTCTCTCTACAACAGTCTGGGGGGGGTTTTCAATGGCACACCAAACAGCGACCACGTCGTGAAGTTCTAGAACATCCTTGCCGAAAGAAATCATAATTTCCCTCGTGCGCTCGAAGACCGAGCTTGTAAAGTGTGTTAAAGGTGTTTTTCCTGGCCAAACGGATGGTTTCTTGGTGGAATCGAATGCAGGGTCGATGTGCTGAATGTAAAACGAGAAAGGAAGCTCGTGTGAAGTCGTGATGTCTAGCGTGACGAGAAGGACCCTTTCCAGCGGAAGACCACTTCCTGGTACCACAGGGCAGAGTAAATCTTTCGCAGCATATGGGTCAGCGAAAAAATTAACTGCACATGTCAGATAAAACAGATAATGAAAGTATTAAAGAACGATATTCTCACACTCGGCGACCGGCGTAGTATTTCCTGGGACGTCTAATGCGCCCCCCATCATGATAACACGGCCAATACGTGTTATTGTGGTCTGGTGATGCTGGCGGTTAAGCATGGCGAGGTTCGTGGGGGGCCCGAGAACAATGTATGTGACGCTCCTCTCTGGCCGAGATTCGAGAAGGTCTAGGGCGACGTCGACTCCCGATCTTGTTGTCGTAACAAAATTAGTCTCAAATGGATTACAATCATTATAGGAGGTGACATTAAGGTCAGGATGACGTCCGGTAATGTTGCTTAGACCATCTCTGCAGAACATTGAAGAAATCCAGAATGTTCTTCCTGTATAAACGACTTACTTTCCATGGAAATACTGAGCGTAATGAAGGCCACCCTGAAGTGGGCCCCGAGGGCCAAGAACAAGGATTGGAGGGATGTCTGGGGTATAGTTTGGGAACCGTTCCTGATCTTCTGGATGTACAGCGATATGACGGCCAATAGCCTGATACAGCTTATGAATGTTCGCGCTGTTGGTGGATCACCGCGGTGAGCAAATGATGGGTAAATCGGACGTCAACCCACTATGCTGCGTGGACATCGGTGTTGCCTACGAGTTGGAATTTGTTATATTATTTCTTCACTGCAAATCAGGTCACGCACCGAAAGAGACTATGATAGCAAGGATTTCGAGTTCAGGAGAGGCAAGTGCTAACAGACTGAAAAACTAAATCCTCAGGGAACTGTGGTTTCGGACGCAACGCGCGGAATCCGTACATGGCGAGAATATCGTCTACACCAGGGTCGGTGTCAACTGGACCCTCATGTCAAACATATGGCAAAGATACGGTCGTGCAACCATGCTCACTGATGACTGACGTTTTTGGTTTGTTCGACATACCTATCCAGCCTGGGCGATTGTATAACGAGGACTTATGAGGAAACGATGAAGGGAGAGATCAGAAAAGTTGCAATTTAGCTAACTACGCAGGTCTAGATAAGTTGACTGGTGAGTGCCGTGTGACAGGAGTCGGAGCTGGAATATGTATACGGAGCAAACCGGATACATGTCTGCAGCATAGAGTATTCTGTGGAGGATCGTCGTCATTAGTAAATTAGCTTGAGACAAGTCAACAGAACGATTTAAAGGGGTCAGAGATCTTGGTGGAAAATTGGTCTCATAGGGCAAGCCCTCTGAAGTAGCAAATATTGAAGAATAACATCATATATAAGAGCTTGGGAGAGGAGACACTCACAAGACGAGCTGTGTATACACAGATGGAAAACTGTGGAGAACTCACTTCAAGTACGGTAACCGGGAAAACCCGAGGAACTGTGTAGCTGAATCACGGTGGCTGTCACGTCACGGGACTGTGTATCGTGTCCCGCGACGTCGAGCGACTCTAAACAACGATGGCGGAATCACTGCGTTTCCTTGGCTCGCTGCCCGGCCACAAGGGCTGGGTCACAGCCATTGCAACATCCTCAGAGAACCCAGACATGATCCTAACTGCCTCCCGTGGTATCTATCCTCTTCTTGTTCCTCGTTTTGATCGCCCATATCACTCGCAGACAAGACAATCATCGTCTGGCAATTGACGCGCGACGAGGACACGTATGGCTACCCAAAACGCATCTTGCACGGACACAACCATTTCGTCTCCGATATCGTCATTTCCTCCGATGGCCAGTTCGCCCTCTCCGCGTCTTGGGATCACACCCTTCGTCTCTGGGACCTCAACAACGGCCAAACCACGCGTCGATTCGTTGGACACACTTCAGACGTTCTCTCTGTCAGTTTCAGCGCTGATAACAGGCAGATCGTCTCTGGGTCCCGCGACAGGACTATCAAGCTCTGGAATACCCTCGGAGAGTGCAAATATGATATCAAGGACGATGGGCATACCGAGTGGTGCGTGATCAACAATATCCTTCTTTGCATAGCCTTACATCCACTTTCAGGGTGTCTTGCGTGCGGTTTAGCCCCAACATTATGAACCCTGTCATCGTGTCTTGCGGTTGGGACAAGGTGGTCAAGGTAACGCCGTTGGGTTTTTGGTCCTACATCCTACATCCTTATTCTTGACCTAGGTTTGGGAACTTTCAAAGTTCAAGCTGAAGACAAACCACTACGGCCACACTGGCTACATAAACACTATTTCTGTTTCCCCTGATGGCTCCTTGGCTGCATCAGGAGGCAAGGATGGTATCACTATGCTCTGGGACTTGAACGAGGGCAAACACCTCTACTCCCTGGAAGCAGGTGACATTGTCAACGCCCTCGTTTTCTCTCCCAACCGCTACTGGCTGTGCGCGGCTACTGCCAGCTGTGTCAAGATCTTTGATCTTGAGAGCAAGTACGTTTCTTTCCTTGCTAATGTTGTTTTCAGAGCTCACGTCTCATTCTTAGGTCAATTGTTGACGAGCTCAAGCCTGAATTCGTGGATGTTGGCGCTAACTCGCGGGAGCCCGAGTGCGTGTCAATTGCATGGTCTGCTGACGGCCAGACATTGTTCGGGGGCTTCACGGATAATCTGGTTCGTGTCTGGACCGTCACTGCTTAAAATCCCTCTCGGGAAGTTGTGCGAGGAGAAGACGGTCGGGCTCCGCAGTGTATCGCTTTTTCTTTAGCTGACATAAAAATTCATTACGATCTCACTTTTG
The DNA here is from genome assembly GCA_038089215.1 of Tylopilus vinaceipallidus. Taxonomy (NCBI): domain Eukaryota; kingdom Fungi; phylum Basidiomycota; class Agaricomycetes; order Boletales; family Boletaceae; genus Tylopilus; species Tylopilus vinaceipallidus. The sequence continues at coordinate 125,946 of JBBPKK010000013.1, forward strand.
CGCATTGCGCCAGTGCGCGAATCAAAACCGGGGTACGTTGACGAATCAAGGAGTTAACTATAAGTGCATTACGTAGGCTCGGCCTCCATCATGTTGCGCTTCCTCTCATTGAAGTCCCAGCGATCGAGCCCCCCGAAATCGATCTTGATGGCTCCTAAGGACAAGGATACCTGAAGTTCACAGATGTGTGACACTCGTGCTCGCCAGCTGTCTCCCCTTCGACCCGATGAGCTCGCGCGACACCGGATGGCGGGACAAGCAGGCTTACGTTGCTGTACCATACATGTCTCCGCTTTGGCTCAATACGCGCACGCACTGATCGACATTTGACTGGGCATCGTAAACCCACACATTTTTTCCTTGATAAAATTCTTGCCAACCGTGATGGTCCACGAGTCTGTTCGGGGCATTGATTTGTTTTGCGCCCGGAGGAAGGGTTGGGGACCGGCGAACATCAACATCGTTGAAAAGACGCAAAACAGTCAGGTTCGAAACACCCATCAGCACCTCGCGCTCCTGAAGGGAGGTCGGGTTTATGATATGGAAGATCGCAGGTGGGGCATCTTCATCCTCGTCATCACTATCATCTTCGAGTTGTTTACCTGCGTCGTCCGGTTGCGAGGCCTGTTCTGACATGTCCCCGCGTACGCCTTTGCTTTCCGAGAAGAGTTCCTTCTCGCTGTCCTGGAGACGACTGCAAAACGCCGTCCAGGAAGCTTCTTCAGCAAAGTCAGTGCGGACAACCAGCCCCAGCTCAGGCACGTCGCGGGTAACCCCATCCAGCGGGTCGGGATCAATGTCGAATTCCGCAGCGGTCGTCGCTCCTCCGTCCTGCGAATTGGACTAATCGGTTCTGTGGCTAAGGGAGACGCCCAAAGACAGTGGCATGGCTTACATGCGGCAACGAGACCGAACCACCTGATTCCATTGTGGTCCAGAATTGTTGCGCTACTCTCAATCTCCATTTTCTACGACCCTCGGCTGGGTAGCGCCGTTTCGCTTCAGCATAGTTTCGCTTCATCAGAGCTGTGAGCATGAGATTCTTTATCGATGGGCACCTTTTACGCTCACGGTAAGGTATGAAACGAGAGGCGATGACATCAACGATCAATCTAAGGGTGAATGCTGCGGGGTCTAGCTATATATGCCGATCACACGTATACCTGATAAGTAATGGCGAACTGATATGTAGTACGGTGCGGTCTTCCCGTCATTATTGAATCTTAATTTCGGGCCCCAATCTTGCTGTTTCACTTGGCCGACACTTGGACCAAATTTTACCCGCGGACGAGCTTCCATCAGTGGGGGCTCGACATTTGTTCAATCTCGAGATTAGACTGCTTCATAGTCGACCGTAATGTAGCGACCACAGTCCCCGTGAGTCCCACCCCAACGTCTAACTGATCAAAGTTGCATCTCCCTATCAGCATATAGTACAAGGCGATAGACTCGCACACTGAGGGCCGGACCGAGGCAGCCCGGACAAGATGTGTCCGCATGACCACCTCGCCAGCGGGTCACCCTACATTTTAACTCCAAATGTACCTGACTTCGCCTATTCCAAGCGGCTCCTTATTTCCACGGAACCTCACGTCACAGCCCGTACGCCGGGATTGGTTGTTGTGTTTCGCGGGCGAACAAAAGAAGAGCTTGCTGCCCCTGCGGACATCATGTCGGCTCTCCGTCAAGTGACAGCAGATGAGAGCCGATGTGCACTTTCGTCTGCATGTGTGATCCGGAACCAAAACAGCTAAGCCATTGATATAAGTAGTGAAACTGCATTCCTGTGGATTCCTCTTGGTCCCTCGTTTCCTTGACTAATTCGAGCGCTTGTTCAAGAAATGACACCTCAGGGAACGACTGGTGTGTTCTGACTATCTGCGGCTCAGGTTCGATCTGACCTGTGTTTAGGATCTCGACTCGCCCGACGACAATGGGCTTACGCTTTCGCTCTCGTGACGACACTTTTCTTTACATGTAAGTCTTGCGTCAAATTTGATGACATGGAATTGACAGCCAGACGAATTTGCGAGGGGGCTTTGCTTACGGTGTAAGCACTGCACTATTACATACCCAAATCTTGATATTCACATTCGACTTTGCCAGCTTCTTGACGTCCTCAATGCTCACTTCCAAACTGTGTTCGGTATCTCAAAGCTGCAGAGTACCATGCTCCAGCTTGCTTATTTTGTAAGCAAGCGATCTTGAAGTACTAAGACCGGATCCCGCCTGATGAGGATGTGTCAGGGGGCATACTTTGTATGGGCACCCTTTGCAGGTTACTTCGTAAGTCTCTCTTTTGCTAAGCTAGGGTGGTGCTGACTCCGAACAGATGAGTCGGATAGGGTACAAGGTAGGTTGCTTGCAAAGAATGATGGTTCTTACTTTTGATCGGATGGCTAGAAAGGCATTCATATAGGTTTGACTTTGTATTCGCTCGGTGCTATATTCTTTTGGCCGTCTGCCAAGTACAAGAAGTATGGTGGATTCGTCGGAAGTACGTTTGTCATTGGTGCGCGCATCTTTCCCCGTGCATTGCCGTCGGTCTGATCAGGCCACGATCTCAGGTTGTGGCTTGTCTACCTTAGAGGTTGCCGCGAATTCCTACATAACTGTCTTGGGAACGCCTCAGTATGCCGCTTCCCGTCTCAATTTCAGCCAAGGCTTCCAAGGGCTGGCTTCCTTTGCCGGCCCTCTGATTGCATCACGTTGGTTCTTCACGGGTGCGAATGCAACTTCTCTGGGTACAGTGCAGTGGTATGCTACTAGTTCCGATGCCCATGCGGCCTAGCATCTGATCTCAAACATATCCTATAGGGTTTACCTCGCTGTCGCAGGCCTCGGCGTCGTTCTCAATGTCTTGTTCTTGTATGTTGCTTTCTTCTCTCACTGTTCTCAATGAATTATGTTTCTCAGCTTCGCGTATCTTCCTGAAATAACGGAGGACGCCCTCGCCGAAGAAATGCAAAACGTCGGAATTCAGAAAGATCAAGGCCCGTTTTGGAAACAATACCGCTGTATCTACGGTTTTGTTGCACAGACTGCCTACGTGTACGTCTCTGGCGGATCCGCCGGTGGTTCTTATACATATCTGACCTGTTGTTCAGCGGGGCACAAGTCGCTGTGGCTGCGCTCGCCGTCAACTTTTTCGAAGATCAGGGCATCGGCATCAGCGCGTCTCGGGCGAGCGAGCTATACTCGTTTTGCCAACTCACGTTCACATTTGGACGGTAAGACCCTTCGTGCGTTGGGTCGGCACGCGGGGCGCTGACGCTGGTCTCACAGATTCATCAGCGTCGGCATCCTCAAGTTCGTCGACCCAGCCCTTTTGCTCGCGACGTATGGTTTCTTTTGCAGTCTGTTCAGTCTTTTGGTGTCGCAGCTGCCAGGATATGGCGCCGTCGGTTGCATTTTCTGCCTCTTCTTTTTTGAGTCCATCTGCTATCCGTGCATTTTCACCCTCGGCACCAAGAACTTGGGCAGGTACACCAAGAAGGGGTCTGGTTTGATCGTCATGGTGAGTACGCTACGCGTCCTCAGGTGAGCTGACACGACATCGGCGCCAGGGTGTCGGAGGTGGCGCGTGGTATCCGTCCGCGCAGGCTGCGTTGGCCGACAAGACATACACCCGTTGGTCATACCTCGTCCCGATGTCGGGATACCTCGTTGTGATGTTGTATGCAGCGTGAGTGCCGATGCATTGTCGCAGCGCGCTCGTTACTGAGGTTCCTCATCAGCGGTCTCGTTGTCGATCAAGCGAGAAAGACCGGCTTCACGATCGGGAACCGAGATGAGCTGACAGAGAGGCAGGCGGAATTGGAAGGCAATGCTCAGGCTGCAGACGAGGTCGCTATACCCGACACGCCCCAAGAGAAGAGCGATTCGCGCGAGTTTGGGGTATAATGTTGGGTGTAGAAAGCGTACGAGCGTACGACACCTAGGATGAGTTACAGCCGTACCCAAATGAATACCGAGCCACACGACTCGCAACATTCACAGAGAACTGGGATCCAACCACCTGCACAAGGATGAGTTCTCGCTCATCGATGGACCCAAAAAAAGGCACCAGTATGCGAACACGGCTTTGACCTGTCCGTGACAGCACTGCGCTCCCTCGACAACTGCTGTTGTACACCCACTGTTATGAAAAATTTACATGAACGTGAATCTGTGCAGGTGCTCGGGATCCAGACCAGTGGCTAGGTGCTCAGATGACATTTGAACCATGAAGTCTGGTGTCTTTTGGTTAATTCTACTACTGGCAGAACGTCGGAGCACCCCCATCACCGTGACCCAGTCCCTCCGAGTGAGCCTGTC